>APFE030802271.1:10407-52474 GCA_000404065.3 Pinus taeda
AGGCAAAAGTAAGAGAAAGTGCGGAACCAGAGTTACATTGCTTTTTTGATGTCTTTCTCTCTTTTCTCAAGCTTGTTTTGAAGAGCTGAGGTTTAAGACTTGCTTAGGAAGCTGGTATAGGTAATGATAGGCCTACACCGATTACAAATAATCAAGGTGACGATATTTTTGTGTAACACTACATATATGCAACAATTCCACTTGAACATTGAATACAAAAAGGGAAACAACAACCATGTTGCAGATTGCCTCAACTAGCCCCCAGTTGCAGTATTGACTATCGTTCTCAACTATTGTGGCCGTGATACCTTTAGATAACAACAACTATACAAAAATGATCCAGAATTCGCCACCACATACCAGAGGCTAGTGGATGGCAAGCAAGTTCCTGATTTCCACCTCCAAGATGCATTATTATGCTACCTGGGCCACCTTTATGTTCCTTCAAGCGAGCATGCCAAGTTTATTTGGGAGGCACACTATAGTTGGGTCATAAGACACTTAGATGTGAAGAAAATTATGGTCGTACTACATAAGTACTTTTATTGGCCAAAAATTCAACAGGATGTTGGAAAATATATCAGATTCTACACTTCCTATGCCATTGCCAAGCCAACCATCAAGAAGCAAGGCCTGCACACTCCTCTGCTTACTCCCAACCGACCCTAGGAATCCATCCCTGTGGACTATCTGTCTGGCCTTCCTTCTACCTAGCATGGTAATGACTATCTATTTGTGGCCATGGACAAATTTTCTAAGATGGATATATTGGTGACCTGCAAGAAGAGTATTACAACAGAGGACATCGTCAAAATATTCTTTGAACAAGTGTGGATACATTTTGGGATCTCGCAAACCATTATATAAGATCGGGATAACAAGTTCTTAAGCACATTTTGGTCGAGCCTCTAGACACTATTGGACACCAAGCTCACCAAGTCAACTGCATCCCATCCCTAGAATGATGGTCAAAAAGGGGTTGTCAACAAGATGATAGTGCGCATAGTCCACATGTACAACTCCAAGCATACACGAACTTGGGATGAGAGCCTTCCCTATGTGCAATACAACTATAACAAAGCTCTCCACAGCTCGAGCGGTCACAGTCCCTATCAAGTGGGTTTGGGATTTCAACCATTGTGTCCAATTAATTTCACCATGCCTCATGCGACTACACAAACATAATCCACACATTTACAATCTGAGGTTGATAAAGAAACTAGGTTTATTCAACACATCTGCCAACAGGTTCACGACATCTTGGAGAAGTCTAATGGTAGGTACAAGTAGCAACATGATCAACATCAGGCGCCACAAAATTTTTACGTGTGCGAAAATTTTTGGTTGTATTTGCAAAAAGAACGCCTTACCAGAGCCCATCGAAAGCTCAAACTACTCTGATATAGGCCTTACACTATCACCAAGGTTATGGGAGATAATGCTTTTGAGCTCAAAATTTCCCCATTCCTTGGCTTGCACCCAATGTTCAATGTGAACAACCTTCGACCATACTTTTCACCATTACTCGAGACATCATATATTGTAGAAAAAATCACACCAACATATCTAAACCTAGACTGTATGGAACTTTCCAAAACTAATCAGATCATGGACACGCAGATCAAGAACACTCGTCATCAGAAGTTCCAACTGTATCAGGTTGTTAAAGCTGGCCAACTCCTGCATCAAGGCAAGTGGCTCACGAGGGACCAAGTTCAATGGAAGTTTCACCATCTCATGGAGGCACTCAACGCAATAGGGACCATTATTTCCTAAGGGGGAGGACTCACCCAAGTGGATATTGGTGGCCACCCACCTATTCCACTTGGACTCCCACCATTGTTTCTTTTGGTTTTCATAAATGTAGCACAATTTGCTATTTTTGGCATTTTTCAAGACCTAAACTTCTAGAGCCATTTTGAGGCCCTAAACGATGTTTTTTTGAAAAATGGGAAAAACCAATGCCTACAATAGGGGTTTGTAGTCAAAAGTTGTATTCCTTAGATATATATTTCTAACAAGGTGTCATATGTGTCAAACGAAGTTCGCATGCAAAATTTATGACCTTGGGAAGTTGATGAACCAATTTACCCCAACGGGGCCCATAGAATTTTGGCGCTTCATCTCCTAGGGTTAGGTTTTTTGATGTTTTAGGTTTTCCATTGTTTCTAAATAATAAATAAGCCTTTGAGCCTCATTGTAACACAATTCAAAAGGCATGCAACTGCCACATCTCTTCTCATAGATAAACTACCATCGCTGAAGCTAGTTTATTTCCATTCTGCATCTAAACAATTTTCAGTACTTTGTTATTAATGAATTGAAGTTTTGTTTTCTCTATATCTCTATGTTTATGTTCATTTCTCTATTCCAGTTCATTCCTTCATAAATCTGGATTAGAATTGGTGGAGTATTGATGCAAGAGGGCTAAGTGATTTGCTACGAATAAATAAAGTTAATTGAGCATAAGAAAAATTATGTAACTCATGATCTAGAATTGGTTGTCATCATTCATGCCCTAAAAATGTGGAGACACTAACTCCTTGGTATAAAATTTACTTTAATGATTGATCATGGAGGGTTGAAATATTTATTCGATTAACCTAAATTAAATGATCGACAAGCTAGATGGTTGGCTACATTCAATGAAATTGACTTTGAAATCAAATATATAAATGGAAAGGAGAATAGAGTGGCTGGAACAATTAGTAAAAGAGTGCAGATAAATTGTATGGCGGCCATAAGTTCTTATGGGGCTAATATTGAAGAAAAGATTAAAAAAGTTGGGCAGCAAGATGAAAAGTATCAACAATTAAAGGAGAAGCTATAGTGAGGCTCTCAAGGTAATGAAGGCATGGAATATTACCTTACAGGAAAGGGGTTGATTAATTTCAAAAACATAATTTATGTGCCAAATAACAACGAATTGAAGAAACTCATGTTAAGAGAGTTTCATGTGAAGCCATATTTTGGCCATCCAGGATATCAAAAGACTCTAGCATCCATCAAGAAATTTGATTGGTAACAAAATTTGAAAAGATAGGTCACTGATTTTATCTCCAAGTGGACAAAGTGCCAATAAGTGAAGGCCGGGTGCAAGCACCCATCTAGCTTATTCCAACCCATTTCCATTCCAAAATGGAAGTGGGAAGTGATTTCAATGGACTTCATTATAGGGATGCCAAGGACTCCAAAACAACATGATGCACTCATGGTAGTGGTCGATAAGTTGAGAAAGATGGCTCACTTCATGGCTGTTAAATCTACAAATTCAGCTAGTGAGGTGGCTCAAGTTTTCATTAAGGAAATTGTAGGACTACATGGAATTCCCAAGAAAATAATCTCATATATAGATGCCAAATTCAATTCAAGGTTTTGGAAAGAGATGTTTGCAGGATTGGGAATAGAGTTGGCTTTAACCATAGCATATCATCCTCAAAATGATGGGAAAACAGAGAGGGCAAACATAATTCTCGAGGACATGCTAAGAATGTATGTAATGAACTAGCCAAGGAAGTGGGAAGAATACCTACCACTTGTAGAATTTGCATATAATAATGGGTACTAGGAATCATTGAAAATGAGCCCATTTGAAACACTGTATGGGAGGAGTTGTAACACTCCTATCAATTGGAGTGATCCAGGGGACAAGGTCCTTATTGGGCCTGACATGTTGAAGGAAATGGAACAAGAAGTGTAGACTATCAGAAGGAACTTAAAGGTGGCACAAGACAGACAAATTATTTATGCTGACCAGTATAGAGTGCACAAAAAGTTCCAAATTGGGGAACATGTATATTTGCACATTAGACCGAAGAAGAGTTCCTTAAAGATTGGGTCATGTGCCAAGTTGGCACCACAATTTTTTTGCCCTTGTAAAATACTTGAAAGGATAGGACCAATAGCCTATAGGTTGGCCTTGCCACCATCAGTGAAAGATTATGATTTTTTTCATGTTTCATTACTTAAAATATATGTATAATATGTTGATCATGTAATTGATTAGTTTGTGTTACAAGTAGAACTAGAGGGAGAGTTCCAACGAGAACCTACATGCATTCTGGATCAGAGACAACTCACACTCTGAAATAAAGCAATAGATCAAGTCAAAGTGTAGCGGAGGCACTTTAGGCCAAAATAAGCCGCATGGGAAATGACTGGCTAGATGTGGGAAAAATATCCTTTTTTGTTTGTCAATTGAGAAAAATGTAAAGAAATTTTATAAATGTTGTTAACAGTTGTGTATATAAAGATCCAAATCTATTGTACTTGGTTTTAAAACATGTTACTATTTTGTGTTTGGTTATAGAACATTGAGGACGATGTTCCTCCAAGGGGGAGGGGTTTGTGACAACTCAGGGACAATTTCCCCTTCATTGTGTATATATATATATATACACAATGAAGGGGAAATTGTCCCTGACAACTATATATATATAATATATATATATATTATATATATAGAGAGAGAGAGAGAGAGAGAGAGAGAGAGTTATAATTAGAAAGGCCTGAGAATCGAGACACAAATTCCATAGTTTGAGGAAGGAGGTTGCTTGACTAGTTTTATGACAACCATTGAAGGATGGCAGGTTTTCCATAAATGAATTGGTAGAACCATGTCTACCTTGGGTAAATCTACAAGGAAAAAGGGACAAAATTGAATGAGATATGGGCTACATTCACAAATGAGGGATAAAGAAGTCATCTAATGAGGAGTGGGGAGAAAGGATGTGCTGACACACAATACTCCCTCCATAATTCAAACACAACAAAACCACCATGGATGAGAAGGAAGATGTGACATCATTGTTAGCACGCACAATAGAAGATGGTTGCAACATCCTAAGGAAAAGATAAGGGGAATCCTCGGGAAGAGGGGAGAGCACATATGATAGAACATATAACATACACACCAAGAGCACTCTCACACATAGAGGAGAGGGATCAAATTCTGACGTAGAAATAAAAATAATGACAATGCAAGAGAAAGTAACTGAGAAAGAACGAGACAAGAAAATCTTTGTGATGCTATCATAATGCAGGCAAGAAGAGCCAATACTTGGTTTATCATTGGGAGGTAGAAGAATAACTCACAGGTGAGCACAAGGTTCTCTAGATTCCATATAAGACTGGAGGGTGGAGATGGTTTTCTATGGATTCCCTTGATAACTTTGTTGGAGTCATGATACTTGGATTCCTAGTAGGAGAGCTCTTTAGCCCCCTCTACTTGTTTTCTTGGTTTACAGTGAGCTATGGATTCCCTTGTTACTGATTGAGGGTGGAGGCACAACCTATGGATTCCCTTGTTGTTGATTGAGGGTGGAGGCATGGCATTTGGATTCCATTTTTGCTGATTGAGGGTGGAGGCACACCCTATGGATTCCCTTATTGTTGATTAAGGGTGGAGGCACAACCTCTAGATTCCTTTGTTGTTGATTGAGGGTGGAGGCACGACCTTTGGATTCCCTTGTTGTTGATCGAGGGTGGAGGAACAACCTTTGGATTCCCTTGTTGTTGATTGAGGGTGGAGGCACAAACTTTGGGTTCCCTCATTGTTGATTAAGGGTGGAAGTGGTGAACCTTTAGATTCCATATGAGACAGTGACTGAGTCTAAGAGTTGGTGGGTTGTGGTGGATGGTCCTCTAGAGCCCTTGTTTCAGCTGGAAGATTTGGTTTGATCCCTTAAGCACTCATCCTCAAGCTCTAGAATCTAGCTTGGGGGTGACTAATGAAAGAAAGATTTGGTTGCAGTGTGTTTAAGGTTGGGTTGAGAGTTACAGTCTGAATCTCAGTTGCCTGGATCAATTTATCAAAGATAAGTGTCCGTTGATGTCTCTTATGTTCTAAATGTTTTATGCTGGTATAATGCATTGCTTTATCATGGATTGTAGTGTTTAGGAATGATGTATTCCTATTTGAATGGACATTGTTGTTTTAGAGACATGGTTATGGAATGGTTTTAATTCCTATGTTGGCCTAAGGTTTGTTTTGATATATATTCAATGTGCTAGTTCAATGTGTATTTCATGAAATGTGATATTTTCTGCCCGTTTGAGGAAGGATGTGTCTAAACACACTCACATTGTATAATTTTCTCTACAAATCAGCTAGCTCACTGATATCATGTAGAAATTTCACCTACAGATAAAACTGATATATGCAATGTATTAAAGCATAATACTGGATCTACATCTACCATAGACTTTGCAGAAGCTAATCAACCATGAGCAACATCAAGCATGAACACATATAACTAATAAGAAGGAATCAATCACACATAACACAGAAGAATTTATCCGGGAAAAGCACCAGCCTAAAACCCCATCTCTGTATTATCAATCAAGTGGAAATCCTCAACAACATACAAAAAGAATCAGCTCAAAATCTATCCTACTCTCTCTGTAATCTGATGATGTAGCTCATGGACTATCTAGTCCTGTATATATAGGCTCCACAAGTCCTCCAAGCTCCTATTTCCTTGCGTAGTTTTGATTGGGGTCCAATTACAAAACACATGTAAATTGGCTTGATCATACCTGCTGTCACCTCAAGTCCAACTACGCAATCATAGAAGGAAGAAGCTTCCTTCCCCATGCAAGGAATACTTACTAGAAATATCCTAGCATCTGATAGTACATTGTCCCACATCTGATCTCAACCGGGTCTCTGACAGAACTGACATGCATCAGTTATCCATGAGTGAATACACATTTATCTGAAAATAACAGTTGTCACATATGTGCAAGCATCAACAAACTATATCTCATTAATTTAACAACTTGTTAAATTAATCTAACTGAACTTGACTAAGTTAAACTAAGTCAACCGATCCTCTCAATATAGAACTCATCCTTAATTCCTCAATCAGTGGAGAAAATCAAGGACACATTCCCTAATTAGTGGAGAAATAATTGCATGTTCTCACAAAGAATTCAAGTTTTCTTTTCCTTAACTAATTAACTCATGGAGAATTAATTAATTAATATTCCAAACTGTTGGTAAGACCAAATTCGAATTTACTTCCTATAGATAGACGAGGGACTGCTATAAATAAGAAGGGATCCAAAAATGCTATTTTTAGCAGTTTCACCTCTCACCCAAGGTGGCCAAAATTCCACACTGGTCAAATTGCTATTTTTATCAATTTCTATTTTTACATTTCTTGTTGCACACTTTTCAACACTCCCTCTCAACAAGAAAGGCTTCCTCTCGAACCCAATCCTGTAACTCTGGAATGTTCTGCATGCAACACATCTACCAAGTGCGGTTGCTCCAACAACACTCATAACAAAAAAAACTCCCAACTAACTACTCTGTTGGGCTAGAAACATACTCTGATGCTGAAGCTCTACCTGTTGTTGACAAGTTCTCCCTCTTTGACCTCTGTGCTACTGCAACATCTCCATGCATCTTGCACCGTTGCACCCTTCTCTGTGCTACCCTACACTGTGCAACACACTTGTGCCTCTCGCATTGCTGCAGCCTGCATGCTCTGCGCTGTCCTGGGATTCCCTGCACTATAGCTCTCTCTGCCACTCCATCGGCATCTGTCTCTATCGAATCAGTCAGTTCCTGCTACTCCACGTCGAGGCTCCCGTAGCAAGGTCTCATCCAAGAGGTTGGGTACCTCAAGGATCTTGCCCCTCCTCCTTGGGAAGATCACACCACATCGCCCCATCTCCTACCTAGAGGTATGGCTGCATGTGATCCCTCAGCCCACCTGGCTCAAAGTTTCCCCCTACTGGAGGTCTCTGCATGAGTAGATGTCTCTATTCAATCTCCACTCAGCTTCCCCTGTTGTGGTTGCTCCACAACCTCCTGAAGCTACTGCACCAATCATGGCTCCTCCACAATTGTTTGAGACTTCTTCTGGCGCTACATGCTGAGAGGTAACATACCCTCCCTCTCAACCACCAAGTCTCCATCAGTTTCCTTGCTGCTCAAGGCTTTGCATGCATCTTGAACCTCAACGAGCACATAGGGTTTTCTTGACCACTGAAACCAATATGCTTCACCTGTTCTAATGTGGATGATGTGTCTAAGGAAAAACCTTTCCCTTACTAAAGACTACATCATAGCCTCTGTCTTCCAGCATCGCAATCAACACCAAGTTTCTCTTCAGTCCTGGTACATACTTGACATCGGTCAAGATAAGGCGAGCTCCATGCTCCCTCTAAAAAATAACCATGCCTAGACCTGAGACACTATACTTCTCATCATTACCCATCGTTATGGGTATTTGGAGATCTTTCTCCTCCAAAGTACTGAGCAAACTCTTATCACCGGTCATATGGAAAGAAGCTCCACTGTCAAGAAACCAACCACTTCCCACCATGGATGAAACCATGTATGCGAAGAGTGTGAAATCCAACTCGAATTGTGAAGCAAGTGCCTCACCTTGAGATCCTTCCCCGGATCCCTTCTTGGATTTCCTCAGTGGACAATTTGTAACAAAATGGCCCACCTCATGACAATGAAAGCATCATACTTTCAATTTGTCAACCTTCTTCCCACCATGAGGAGAACTGGATTCGGGAAGAGAAACCTTCTCCTTCCCTTTCTTCGCCTTACTTGCAAAGGCACAATGCTCTTCATCCTCCATGGATGAAGAACTATCTCTGGTGCTTCGTCTGATCTCCTCCTGCATCAAACCCGACCATAGTCGTTCCAAATTTGGCAGTTTCTCTCCATTAACCGAGTCCTGGTAGCCACACCAACTCTTAGGAAGTCCGAGGAGTGCAAGACTCACCATGTCATCATCAGTTGTCACGACCCCTACACTGGCAAGCTCATCCTTGCATGTGGTGAGCTTGGTTAGATACGTAGAGATCATGTTGCCCTTTTCACACTTGATATTTCGAAGTTTTTCCTTCAGTGACAGCTTCCTCTAATCACTGTTGTTCTGATAAAGATCTTTCAATGTTTTCCACATCAAAAACGGAGTCTCCTTCCCATGGAGGCTCGAGACTATGTGATCTCGAACTCCCTCCAAGATGATTCTCCTAGCTCTAGCCACACACTTCCTCCATTCTGCCAACTCTTGGGCATTAGATCCTAAGGGCTTGGGGACTTCTTGATCAATGAAGTCCTTCACCCCATTATCCTCTAATACTGCCTCCATGCGATCCTTCCAGGCTA
This sequence comes from Pinus taeda, assembly GCA_000404065.3. Lineage (NCBI taxonomy): Eukaryota > Viridiplantae > Streptophyta > Pinopsida > Pinales > Pinaceae > Pinus > Pinus taeda. The sequence continues at coordinate 19,547 of APFE030802271.1, forward strand.
TATAGTTTGAGCTGCCATCCAGTGCATACTCAAGCCTCAAACCATAGAACGCCATTGATGAAGTCTGAAATGTGATAAGAACTCAGTATCTATATCTAGAAACCACAAACTTCTTCCTTCTTGTATACTGTTCTTCCTTGATCACTTGTGCTATGATACCATGTAGAATTTTCTCTACAAATCAGCTATCTCACTGATATCATGTAGAAATTTCACCTACAGATCAAACTGATATATGCAATGTACTAAAGCATAATACTAGATCTACATCTACCATAAACTTTGCGGAAGCTAATCAACCATGAGCAACATCAAGCATGAACACATATAACTGATAAGAAGGAATCAGTCACACATAACAAAAAAGAATTTATCCAGGAAAAGCACCAGCCTAAAACCCCATCTCTGTATTATCAATCAAGTGGAAATCCTCAACAACATATAAAAAGAATCAGCTCAAAAGCTATCCTGCTCTCTCTGTACTCTGATGATGTAGCTCATGGACTATCTAAGCATGTATATATAGGCTCCACAAGTCCTCCAAGCTCCTATTTCCTTGCACAGTTTTGATTGGGGTCTAATTACAAAACACATGGAAATTGGCTTGATCATACCTACTGTCACCTCAGGTCCAACTACGCAATCATAGAAGGAAGAAGCTTCCTTCCCCATGCAAGGAATGCTTACAAGAAATATCCTAGCATCTAATAGTACACTGTCCCACATCTGATCTCAACTGGGTCTCTCACAGAACTGACATGCATCAATTATCCATGAGTGAATACACAGTTATCTGAAAATAACAATTGTCACATGCATGCAAGCATCAACAAGCTGTATCTCATTAATTTAACAACTTGTTAAATTAATCTAATTGAACTTGACTAAGTTAAACTAAGTCAACTGATCCTCTCAACATAGAACTCATCCTTAATTTCTCAATCAGTGGAGCAAATCAAGGACACATTCCCCAATTAGTGGAGAAATAATTGCATGTTCTCACAAAGACTTCAAGTTTGCTTTTCCTTAACTAATTAACTCATGGAGAATTAATTAATTAATATTCCAAACTGCTGTAAGACCAAATTCGAATTTACTTCCTATAGATAGACCAGGGACTGCTATAAATAGGAAGGGACCCAGAAATGCTATTTTTAGAAGATGTTATTTTTAGCAATTTCACCTCTCACCCAAGGTGGCCAAAATTCCACACTGGCCAAATTGCTATTTTTAGCAATTTCTATTTTTACATTTCTTGTTGCACACTTTTCAACACACATATATATATTTCCTAAGGAAATGGAAGGGTTTCCTACATGTATCCATAGGCTTGTTTTCTACTTGTCATTGGTCTGAGAGGCCTGTAGCTCTTTGACTTGTTATGAGCTAGAAATTTGTCTAATGAGCCATAATGAAAATGAACGAGCAAATCATTATGTATGAGTTATGAAATCGGAAATAATTGATTATTACTCCCCATTTTAAATATACAAAGCTCAAGGGGAGCATCTTGAGATATATCTTCGTGTATATATATATATATATATATAGCATGGGTTGGATCGAGCCTTATTGAAAGCTTAGGAGGGATAGTTGGAGGGGCTTACATATACCCTATATGTATTTACTAATTATGCATTGGAGACTTGGGAAAAATATCCTCATAAATGTATTATTTAATCATCGGGAAATACATTGTTTAGATAGGCTTTTATACCACAGGGCTAGTAGTTAGAGCCCTGAGATGTGATAAGGCACCCATTGTAAGTGCCATACGGCCAAACCCCATGTCCATGTGCGAAGGTGGAGATATTCGCCATCAATGGGGAGGCACTATGGCCATCAGATGATCCTGGAGGTTCCTCCCTAGGTTTTTTGAATGGAGTATGTCAGAAAATTGCAGGGTATTATCCACTGGGTGATGTGGCAGTGGGGCCTATTACCCTACGCATAAAGCGGGAAAACCCTCCAAATCACACACAACAAGGAAGACATGAATGGTTGGGGTTCAAAGGCTATGTGGGACTCTGTCCATGTGGGCAGAGTGAAAAAGGATGACGTCACCCCAGACCCCAAATACTGGAAGATTTGGATGAATGGCATGATAGTGTTGTTGGGATGAAATTCTCAGGATGATTTGGCACAGTGGGGCCAATATGAAGTGTCAACACATCATCACAGTAGAAAAATACCAATATGTTAGAATGTGGAGTTGTGTTTACACCGTGCATTGGAGGGCCTAGTGGGGACTCGGGGTAGTACACGTCAACCCGACAATATTTCCCTAACAGTATTCCACGGAGTTGGGTGCAAAGTCTCGAGATTTTTATATCAGGATGAATGTGGTGCAATGGGCCTATATTTATGTTGCGATGAAGTAGGGGAAAGTTTTCGTGTTGTATGTCCATGCCACCCCGGAGGTTGAAGGGAGGCCATGCCATCCTGATTGTGTGACAAGCATTGAAGAATGTCTTGACCAGGGTGATCTGGAGTTGAGCATGCAACTGGGACATAGGCAATGGTCCATCTTGGTGGTGGGGCCTGTGGGGTTCCACGTATGTCCGGAAGGATCATACCTAGAAGGAATGATGGGGTGTGGCAAGAGTTACCCTTGAGGAGAGTGGTTTTAAGGTGATGTGGTCTTTGAGGGGCCCACACCCATAATGATTTTCATATAGCACATATGTGTGATGAGTTGAGCCACACTCATTGTATAGTGGATATTATGTGACAAGTATAAATGAGTTGACAACTATGGTAATACTGCCATGTGGCATAGGGGGGCCAAATAAGATTGCCACATGGGGACCACGCGGGCACTACGTGGTAGGTTGATGAGGTGGCACTAATTAAACAATTGACCTTTGGATGGCCATATATTTGGATTCGAGAGTCGTGTTAGAGAAAAAATTATACCATCAGAATCGTCTAGATGAGACAAATGTGATGGTATCATTCTTTTTGATTTTCTCAAGAGTAAAATAAAGCGAAAAATTTGGACCCCATTCTCATAATTGGACCATGGACATGGCATAATAACTGCCTCCTTCTAACCTTAGGTAGGACTGGGGATAATAGGGGGTATGCTACATTCTTGTTGTCCCAATGTTGGGGATTTATTTCCCCACCTACACTAGCACTTCCTCATTAGCCATACATATTCTTTCAAATTGGTCCTCCTCTTATGCCTTTTTAATCTCTTGTTGAGCTGACATTGTAATGGTATTGTAATATATGTGGGTTCATCTCTCTACAACTCTCTTAGCTCGATACATAGAATTCCCCAGGCCCTCTTGTTTCCCTCGAAATATCTACCCCCGTTACCTTGCCCCATGACAAATTTGTGGTGATTGAGAATGAAAATCCAACCAAGAGAGATCTACAAAAACTATAATAGGTACCCAAACAAACAAACAACCAAGAGCAAGAGCTAATGAGAGCAAAGGGATGGAACCCCTATTTAAAAACCCTAAAGAGGAGAACTACATGTGGGATTGGCCTTGACCAATGACTACTAATCAGGGAAAGAGTATGAAATCAGAGATGATTTCTTGAGTGTTGCTTTGAGTATCATTAAAGTTGAAACAAGTAACCAAAGCCAACACAAGGAGAAGGGGAGCCCACAAAAAACATGGAGAAAGGGGGGAGGGGTTGGATTGAAGTATACCTATGTTAGGAGTGAGAAAGGGATCCTCTAGGAAGGTAAGGCCATCAAGGGCACAAGGGGTTCAAACAACAAGCAAACCAAAAATTTCAAAGTAAGGTGCTATAGTGGGAACTCGCCTCCCTTTGTAGTCCACTCCCTACATGCAGGGAGGATGATCAAAGGGTGACCCACCTCAAAAGAAAAAGACAAAGAATAGAGGAAATCTAAAAACTAGAGTAGATGGATTTAGCAAGAAACAACCAAGGGTGGAATGGAAGCACCTAATTAAATAACAAGTAGAGAGATAAAAACTCGTCCTCCTGGTTGATTCTTTGACCTTCAACATTTGGTGTGGTCCCTGAACTCCTTATTTCAACACTGATGTTTGTGGTTGTCCAACAATTGACCCTTGCATCCTCCATAATGGAACTAGACCTTGAAGCCTCCACAAAATAGTTGAGTCTTTGATGAATTTTCATGGTTACATTCACTCTACAAGTGCCCTGAATGCTCAAGGTGATGTGGTGAGGAGTGATAGCAGGGGTTTTCAAATTGTAATTAACAATTGTGTTCCAGGTGGAGGATGTTGTCCCCTCCCACCTTCTCCTTCGCCGACGAGCCACAAACTCAGTCATGCCTGCGTTGGAGTACCAACCATGGGGGCTTATTTTTGTTTATTAATTTTCAAAATTTAAGATATTTTACAAGATATCTATTTGTTGTGGTTAAGTATTCCATGAGAATATATTGATACGAGTTACTTGTTGTGTGTGTATGTGTGTTTGTAGGTGAAAGCATCTTCAACATTACTTTTATGTATACTTGCATTACCTTTGGTTCAAGAGCAATAATATTATGTTGTTATCTTATTATTGTGTGAGCATTATTTTGGGTCAAGTTGTGGATATGAACTAATATTAGTTAAATATTCATTTTTTATTATTAGTGTTGTTTGTTTTTATTATTATTATTATTATTATTATTTTTTTATATGAATTCTTAACCATAACACCTAATTGATGTCTTAAGTAATCTTGATGTTAAAAAATATAATTTAAATGATCATTTTTTACTAGTAGTATTTTATTTGTAGACATGAATACTTAACCAAAACACCTAATTGACGTGTCAAGTAATCATTACTTATTCCAATTTCCGTGTACACAATAATGTGATAATAAAATATAGAGTAAACTATTTTTGTAACAAAATGATCCTCTTTTTCAACCATGAATCTAATAAGAAAATCCATTAAAGCTTAGAGCATAAGCAATGTCAAGATCCTCTTTTCAACCACAATTATAACAAGAAAAGTCCATTAAAGTTTAGAAAGTTTAGAGCATAAGCAATCTCATTCCCTATTGCAAATTTCATTTAAAGTGAAACAACATTCTAATTCAACTCAAATCTTCAAAAAATGATAAAAGTTTTAAAAGTGTTACTCAACAACAATGCTTAAATTCATTACAACAAAGTTCATCATATCATTTGTGGAAATTAAACCTAGATAAAAATAATAACAATCATTCCTCCCAACTATTCAAAATAACTCCAATTAACAATTTTTTAAATTTATAATTCGATAATTAAACACATATAATACAAACTTTCACATTTATTATTAACCTTTATCTTGATTATGTATATATATACCAATTACACTATTCAAAAAAATAATGTAAATATGATAGCAAACCCTTTATAGTGACCAAACGCTTTATATACAAAGTGAAAAGGACCAAAATTATATGTATGTCTGTAAACATTATGATTGAAAATAAAGTAAATAGAATAGCTGACTGTTTATTAAAAGGAAAAGGAATCTAAATTAATTGAATGTACTAAATTCATAACTTGAACCTTGTAATTATAACACTAACTCTAATTATCATAATTTTTATTTTATATTTTGAAAAATGATATACATGGGGTAAACATTGTTATGCAATATAGTAATTTTATTTATTCTCCGAAAAGATTCAATAAAAAGGTTTCAAAATTTATTATTTAACTTTATTTACGTATTAAAATTTAACTATTAAATTAAAATAAAATTAATTATATATTTTTGTATTTATATGTAAGTAAAATTATTATTAATTAAAAATAAAATAAAAAAAAATTATATTTTTTGTATTTATATGTAAGTTCTTAAGCATAGCAGGTCCAAATTGGCAATCTATATATCTTGCTTGTTTTCCTATATATCTCACTTGTTTTCCTGTCATTATTATGTATACAGAGTGAAGGTATGCCTGAGGTTTGTTAGTGTCCAATGTTGATCATTGATGAAGGGTTACACAAGTTTGGACTGCTTGAAATGAATTGGAAAATGTCAAGGTATTGAGAAAAGGTCGTTGAATTTCCAATGAGGAGCCAAGTGCATTCTTGTTTCCAAGACGTTTTTTGAACATCACAACCATGGTATTGCTGTCAACATTGAAAGGTGCAGTCGCAGAGCTTTCCATTCTTGTATTTCTTGTGATTTTTCCAGAAATAGTTGATGTGCCATATTTGGGGCCTATTAAATTGACAGTTTCCCGTTACTAGAAACTATATGAATTTGTAGATTTTGGTGATGGACACAGGAAGTTAATGATTGTGGCACTAACAGTCCAATCATAATCCAAAAAGCTTGAACAAGTTATAAATATGGTCAAAAGAAGAGGATTTGATAAATATGAGAATGTGTATGTTGGTCATAAGACAACTGTGTCACGGTGAATAGTTGAAATGAAAAAACAAGAAACAACTATCAAAATAGTGACAAGAAAGAAGTAGAAGCTAGAACTTTATAGAATGAAGTAGAGCCCTAGAAGAGGTGATATCAGTTAGACAACAAGGCTAAAGAAGAGTAGAAAATAAACCAGGAATTGTGACAAAGAATTAGCAGCAGAGGTTAGTGTTGTATGAAGAAGGGAAGGAGAACAGTGGAAGAATAGTTCTCAAAGGAGAAGTGAGCAAGATGAGAATTGCAACAACGAGACAACTAGGGAAGTTGAGGAGAAGGCGCACTTTGAAGAAAGAGCGTGAGAAATATCTTAGTCCAAAGGACTAAGGAAGATGACAACTTCCAACAGAAAAAGTTGGGTAGAAGTTTCCACACAGCTCCATAGAGAGTGTGGGCAGAATTTTCTAGAGGAAGAAAGAAAACCAAGAGGAGGACTTGGTTTTGGGTATCAAGAAACAAGCTTGTTATAGAGACAAGGAGAAAGGGTAGGTTGCAGCTCACAAGTGAACAAGGGGGTTCTTTCAATGACTACAAACCATAGATCATGTGCCAAGAAATACAACAAAAGAGAAAAGAAAGTTAAACCAAGAGGAGGACTTGGTTTTGGGTAGCAAGCAATAGGCTTGCTATAGAGACAAGGAGAAAGGGTAGGTTGCAGTTCACAAGTGAACAAGGGGGTTCTTTCAATGACTACAAACCATAGATCATGTGCTAAGAAATAACAACAAACAAGCAAAGAAAATTATGGCTGACAACTAGTGCTGTTCTTTTCTTAATTTTCTTTCATTTTTGCACTTTTTGCCAACCATTGAAATTTGATTCAACAAGAACCAAAATCTAAGCTGTTTGAGACATGTGCTCTTTTTGTGCTCCCAATTCCACCTAATTTCAGAGAATCCTCAAGATCCATTCCTTTCTATTGAATGTTGATAGTTCCTAACTGAACCATAGTGTCCCCATTCAGTTTGTCTCCCTGCTGGGACGTAACATTCATTTATTCCTTTTCAGGTTGACTTTCGTTGTTATCTTCTTCTTCATCCTCAGGAGGATGATGCTTTGAAAACTGCCACCCTTTTGGTCTATTAGACTGTCTCTTCTTCTTCTTAGGATTCTTCTTTACCTGTTCACATGAGTTTTGTAAATGACCTGTTTGAAAGCATACATGGCGTTGGAATGTCGTGTTTTCATAATTAATAACTTGTGGCCAGTGGAAGTTATTGTGTTTCAAATTTATATGATGTAGGAGCCCTTTGCTAATATCAATCTCCACACATATTTTGGCATATGTGAAGAGGAAATTTTCTATTCTTTCCAGATCTGTATTTTTGAATTTTTCCAAAGTCTTTTCCTATATCTTCAAGTACTTTATAATGCCAAAAAGGAAGGGGGAGGTTTGAAAGCCTCACTCAAATTGACATAGTGGAGACCACCATAGTGTTGGCATCGAACTCAAGGAACCATGGAGTGATGAATGGCCTCGCTCTACTCTAGAACTAAGACCCTTCATTTAGAGCATAATCTAGATCCTTCTTTGTCTCAAATTAGACTATGAAAAAACGTTTGGGAAAAGGTATATGTCATAGTTCGGAATCTATAAGGAGAAAATCCACTAAAATAAAGCTTTAGGTTTACGCCATAAGCCATTGAATCTACAAATAAATTCTTTTGATTGAAGGACATAGAAAAGGGAAGATACCTCAGGGAGGTTTACATCCATGGTTGGAGCTTTCTCCTTTTGTTCTACAATATAGGGGCCTTGAATATTTTGGTTCTGATTTGTTGGGGTAGAGGTCTTCCCTTGAATTGCATCTTTGAAAGAGACAAAGGTTCCATTTGAAGCCCTAACTCCATTAGCACCCCCACACAACCTTAAGTTTAGAAAGAAAGTTGAGTTTCCTATAATACTATAATCTTTAAGCTTGCAAAACCTTCCCTTCAAATTGTAAACTCTGCAAATATGCAGGCATGCCCCATCTTCCATGAATAAGCAATTTGAGAGAAGAGATAAAAAAATGTTTCTCTAACCCAAAACTCTGAGGTTTTCATGCAGGTATTTTTAATAAAAATTTGAAAAGAAAGCTTCAAATTATTCTTTGTCAGTGGCTTTGGAGGCTTGAAATGAGACAAAAGGTGAGAGCCCCATGATGAGGTCCTCCAAAGGGTGCACAAGCACCATAGTTGCCCCATTCTTTGTTGTTTTTGATATAGAGCATGCATGCGAGACTAAGAAAAAGTGGACAAGGGCCGAAAGAAATCCTGTTGGAAAAAAACACTCATTCTTTTGAACATAACCGCCACACACTTTTATAAAAAAATGCAGAGATATACAATGCAAGAAATCATAATGGGGCTGATACCAACATAGGGAGATGATACCAACAGATAATCTGCTCGCGAGCTCCCTTTGAGGTCAAACAAACCGTGAAGCTAGTGAGAGATACATCCCCTACATTCAGAGTCAACGGTTGAAACAAGACTATGAGTGAAAGATAGCCTTGTTTCCTTTTTCCACTCCATGACATGAGCACTTTGATTGAAACAAAGCCACGAGGCACGACAGTGACATGAAGAGAGTTAAAAACTTGCTTAACCATAGCCTTTATTATGTCTTTAAATCAGTTTCAAATAGCTATTGATATTTAGTCCAACCTTAAGAGTTTATAAGAGTTCCTAAAATTCTTCACTTATTCTCACTAATATTTCATTTAACAATTAAAAAATAATATTAAATTTATTAAGAAATTAAATATTTTTTTTAATTAAGAAATTAATATTCTTTATAATTTACTAAATAAATGTGGAATTATATTAAATAAAAAAATTAATAAAAATTAGCTATTTAAAAATTAGTTTAAAACATTTGATTTTTATGAAAAATATTAAATAAAAGTTAAATAGTAGATTAATAAATGATATATGATTTTTTTTATTATTAATTTTTATATATATCAAATATTAAATATCAAAGTTTAGTTTTTTGTTTGTTTGTTTGTTTTGTTTTTTTTTTTTTTTTTTTTAAATAATACAATTTTTATTAGGATATTTTTTGGAGAGAATAAATTTATTACAATGAAAATTAAAAAATATTAAATTAATTGCGTAAGTTTTTTTTATTAATAGCTTAATTAACCAAAGAAAATTATTATTAATTTTTAATAACTATTTATAAATATGACAATTTTTTATTATTATAATAATTTTTTTATTTTTATTTTATTTTTATAATTGAGTGGTGATTGTGATTGATTTTGGAATAAAGGAGTAAGCTATATTTTATTTTTGAATAGAAGAATATGCACAAAGAAAAATCTAATTCGAGAATGTTATGTTAGATGGGTTTTTCTAATTACAAGTTAGAGATTCCGTAGATTTAAAGTTTGTAATGTTAGGTTGGATGAATTTTCTTTATTAGAAGTTAGGGATTCTATGGATTTAAAGTTTGTATTATTTTAAATTTTGGTTAAGAAAAATGTCAATTTTTTTAATAAAACTTGCATCATAATAAAACTACTATTATGTTTAAAAATTTCTTTTGAGTATATGATTAGAATATAAAAACAAAAAATTCTTGGAGTACATAATTAGGTTATTCCGAAAATGTCCCTCTATATAATTAAATTCAGCGTCTCACTACTTGCTTGAGAAGTTTAAATTTCTTAAAACTTAAACTAATAAAAAAAAAAATCAAATTCTAAGAAACTTAAACTAATAAACAAAAAAATCAAATTCTTAGAATTTAGCCTAATAGAAGAAATATCAAATTCATTATAACAAATTTATATTCATTGAAAAATTTAAGTTTCTTAAAATTTAGAATAATAAACAAAAATGACTTTTTAAATTTAGAGTAATGAATAAGAATCATACAATTTTAACGTCCGTCTATGTTAACGGAGACGGAAAGGTGGACGCGACCTGACAGGTAATCAGATTTTGCGAATCTGCAATTGGGATAAGGGTTAGGGCATTTGGGATGCATGCATGTTTGCGCTCATCAGATGAGAGAGAGATACATGGCTGTGTTTCTAATGATTGCAATCCATTGCTCAATCAACTTCCACCTTTTGGTAATGTCCAACGATGTATCGTATCCATCCATTTGCCTTCTTGGTTTTTGCAATCACTCAATATTTTTTTTTAGCGATGACAAACAATCCACGTACAAATCAACTTTAAATATGAATTCAAATAATTCAAATAAGAGTCGTCTAACTAAGTGGAGGAATTGTTCGGATGGTCAAAAGTGGTTGGAATTTAGCTAATTTTTTTTTTTAAATTTTGTAAAGGCAGTGTTTGAATCGTTTTTTTGATGGTGGAAATGGATTCAGCACCATCAAAAACATCTACGACATCTAAATTTTTGAAGTTTAACAACTATAACTTGGATTTACAAAAATCCTTGCTAGATTTTCTCTAAATATAATCGGAATTTCCATAACTTTCTGGGAAACTTCTCCACTATACGATTTAAATATAGAATATAATTCTTCTAGTTAACTCAGGTTGCTAAAACTTTCCGGAAACATTTTGAGTTCTGTATAATAGAAAAAAAAGAAATAGCATCACAAAGTACGCATATCACTCTTGAGCCAATGAATAATCCGGTCTATTTCTGTCAACTTCTTTTTGATGGTTTTTCTTTTAAGGGTCCCTGTTTCCCAAGTATAACATGGTGCGTGTAATGTACAATGTTTGAACAATGCAAATGCAACATCACAACGTCTTTCTGGCTGTTGGACCTTTTCATTTTTCACTTATTTAATTATGGTTTTAGTTAAATAATGAGATTATTCCTTAATTATGGTTTTTGGTCAAGTAAAAATGAGATTATTCATTACATTAATGACTCTCAAAGCAAGGCAATTCAGTTTTGGCAATCTAAGCGATCATCATTTGAACTAGGGTATCTATTTTCTCCTTGTGCCCCCTTCCTTGAGGCAAGCAAAGCTATCTTTTGAAAACCAAACTTCTTTAAGCAAGTATAGCAACCATTTGAACTAGGCTATCTATTTTCTTTCTCCTTGTGCCCCCTTCCTTGAGGCAAGCGAAACTATATTTTGAAAACCTTCCTTGAGGCCAGCAAAGCTATCTTTTGAAAACCAAGCTTCTTTAAGCAAGTAAAGCAACCATTTGAACCGCACTCATGGTATCTGGTATCTTCTGGTCCATTTTCTTTTCTTTGGATTCAAGTAAAGCCACAGGAAGCGATCATGTTTTCTCTTGGCCATTATTTCTTTTCAAGACACGGACTAACTACCTTGCAACTCCTTGTTAAAAAGATTATTTCCTCAATTTTAAGATACTTAATTGCTTGTTTGGTTCATGTTAAAGAAATATGATAAAGTTATATTTAATTAAAAGGAAAAATCTGGATTTTTCTTTATTTATGTGTAATGTAAATATGAAAACTTTAAATGAAAAATAATATGTGAAATCCACATAATATGTAATTGAAAGTGATTTGTACATGTAAAAAAATCAAATAAAAATAATTTATAATTAAAAAATTCAATGTTTTTTTAGTAAGATAAAGTTATATTCACTTTTAAAATTTTAATTTTATTTTTAAATTTGAGTGAGTATTTTTTATAAAGTATAATGTCATTATTATAGTTATTGTTGTATAGAGAAATGTTTTATATGAGAGATGTTATGTAAACGTTAGGCTTAAAAAATAATAAAATCATATTTATATTAACAAATAAAAAAATAGTAATACCAGAAGGGAACAGTCTTGTTAATGTCTTCTGAGCTCTAGTGCGCGCTTTTGCTGTTGCTGTGGCCACCTGCATCTTCTACAGCGAGGGTGCCCGTCTGTTCTCCTCTAGATCGCTCCGTTTCCTCCCAGATGGCCCCTCCGGAGGCTCCACTAGAGGAGGCAGCTCAACAACAGGCTTTTTCTGCACTCATAAACTCCTTACCACCCCAATGAGCTCGTCCTGCTATCTCCAAATTTGTTAAAAAAATCGAGGGATTACAGGAGGTTTCTCTTCCTCCTACCTTGCCTAGAATGGCTGCTCTTGCTTTGGCAGAAAAGGGACTGATAGGGCAATTTACAGGTCTTTGGCCCTCACCAAAAACTGTTCAGAGGTGGGTGGAAAGGAACTGGGCAGAGAAAATTCAAGGGAAAATTGCTATTAGATTCTGCGGGAGGGATACTTCACCTTCCACTTTGAGACAAAGGGCGACAAGGATCTGATATTTCGCAATGGCCCTTACTTCATGGACTCCAGAGGTTTGTATTTAAACAAATGGACGCCGGATTTTGATCCAGAGCTAGATATCCCTAATGCGGTTCCTGTTTGGGTTTGTCTCCCTCATCTCCCATTGCATTGCTGGGGAGATGAATCAGTGCATGCCATTGGAAACGCGGTTGGAAAATATATTGATCGGAGCGAGCCAAGAGACAATATGCAAGCATGTTCCCGTATCTGTGTCGAGGTTGATCTGGGTAAAGGCCTTCCAGAAGCCATCAAGCTCAAAGTTGACGAATGGTTGCACATACAACAACTCGACTACGAACAGATCCCCTTCAAGTGTAAGGTATGTCACGAGTATGGTCATTTTGCTAACCGCTGCACTAAGCTCATTAATGTTGATAATAACTCACAAGAACAACAATGGGAAGTGGTAAAAAAGAAAAAATCAGCCCCTGGTCTCAATCTGCCCAATGAAACTGGACCTTCCTCTCATTACCCTCCCTCCTCCCATAACCCTACCGCCCTGCCCCCATCCCCTCCTCCTTCCTCTCCCCATCGACCTCAATCCCCTGGAATGAAGAAATCCCTTCAAACTCCTCCATCCTCCAATCCCTTCCATGTCCTCTCCCTCCCCGAAGATAATCCTATTCCCTTGAATCTTCCTAAACCCCCCTCTTCCCCCCATTCTATGACCATTCCCCCCCCCCTTTTATCAGATCCCATCCCTCCTAGAATTACTTGCAGCAACTCCAAGGACTAGGGATCCTCTCTAGATGGTCAAAAGAAGTCGGGAAGAAAGACCTCCAAACAACATAGGGATGAGAATGCACAGAAAGATATAGCTCTAGGACTACAGAATCCAATAGAATCTTACATTCAAGGCACAAAAGATCAAGAAACAACAAGCAAAGACAAGGGAGGCAGAGCACCTCCTCGAATCATAGGTTTGAAATGATCAAAATCCTTTCATGGAACAGCAGGGGACTTGGGCACCCCTCCAAAACCAACGCTCTAAAAGATCTTATAACACAGGAGAAACCTTCCATTATCTTAATACAGGAAACAAAGCAAAGAGAGCCAGAAATCAACAAGATTATCGAAAGGCATAAGTGTTATAAAGGAAGTATTTGTGAAGCCAGAGGGGCCTCTAGTGGAATTACTACCATCTGGAATCAGGATGAATGGAATAGCGAAGTTGATCTAATAGAACAACATTGGATAAAAACAATGTTGAGAAATAACATGAGCAAACAACAGATTGTCATTTTTAATGTTTATGCCCCTAATGACTACAGGGATAAAGAAGCTTGTTGGGACTCTCTCAGCAAAAACATAATGGAAGAAGATTACAGTAACATCATCTTAGGAGGCGACTTCAACTTAATCTTACATGCCAATGAAAAGCGTGGGGGAAGCTTTATGCTAAAGCCATTCATAAATCAAATGGAAAACATAATGCAAAGCGGTGACTTGATAGATATCATTCCAAAAAATCGAAAATATACATGGAGTAATCGTAGACTGGGTAGTAGTAATATAATGGAGAGACTGGACCGGTTCCTGGTCAACATCTCCCTTCTCTCTTCATTTTCAGTTGTCAACTCTTCCATTTTTCCCTTTGCAGCCTCAGATCACTACCCAATTATATTAGCAATGGACATGCACTGCACCCTCGGGCCGCTTCCATTCAAATATAATCACATATGGAGCGGTTATCAAGCAGCCATAAATATCATCCAGCACACCTGGGGTCAACATATTGAAGGATCTCCAGGCTTCATATGGGAGAACAAGTTAAGAAATGTGCAAAAAGCGCTCAAAAATTGGGCCAAAACGCAATACAATGAACCTGAAGGGAAAAAACGTGAGTTGTAATCCAAAATCGAAGACCTTCAATGCGCAATAGAAAAAAAGGAGTATTGCGAGAATGAAAAGGCACAAGAAGAAAAACTTTACAATCAATTGTGCAGAATCAAAAGAGAGGAGGAAGAAAAGTGGCGCATTAAGTCAAGGCAAATCTGGCTGGAAAGTGGGGATAAGAATACCTCCTTTTTTCACAAACAAGCCACTGCACGACAAATCAAAAATACCATAACAACCATCGTAGACAGTGCAGGGACCCAACATATTGAACAAGTAGATATCAAAGGGGCTGCCACAGACCATTTTAGGGAACTCTTAACTGAAACAGGGGAGGAAGAACTCTATGATGACCTACTACAACACTTGCCAACCAAGGTCACAGTTGATTTAAACAAAAATTTGATAGAAGAGATAAAAAAGAAAGAAATATTGGAAGCAATTTGGAGCCTTCAGCCTAACAAGGCACCTGGACCGGATGGATTCCCAATTTGCTTTTATAGAGAATACTGGGAGCTGATAAAAAATGATCTCATCAAATATTTCAAGTGGATATAGAGAAAAGGAAAAATAGGAGGTTATACAAACTCTACTCATCTGGCCCTCATTCCTAAGGAGAACTGCCCTTCCAATTTCTCTCGCTTCAGGCCAATATCATTATGCAATTCTTCATACAAAATATTCACTAAAATCATAGCCTCTCGTCTCAAACCTCTCCTATCGATGCTAATTTCTGAAAACCAAGGAGGCTTTATGGCTAATAGACAAATTTCAGACTCTATTCTTTTGGTTCAGGAAGCCATACATTCAAGCCATTCAAGGAATGAAAAAGGCTTTATTTTGAAATTAGACTTGGCCAATGCCTTTGACAGGGTAAGGCATTCTTTCCTATTTGCAGTTCTTCATAAAATGGGTTTCTCCCCTCTCCTTCTTAATATCATAAGAGCCTGTATCTCTGGCCCATGGATCACTCCCCTTATCAACAGCAAACCTGGACCTTCTTTCCAATCCTCAAGAGGATTAAGACAAGGTTGTCCCTTATCCCCATATCTTTTCATCCTAATGGCAGAATCATTCAGTTGTGCGCTTGACCATAAGAGGCAGTCAGGCCTCATCACTGGCATTAAATTTGAAGATGACATTAAAAATATAAACCACTCTCAATTTGCTGATGATACTCTATTGTTGGGGGGGCGACCACCATTATAGCACGAAGATTCAAATCCATGCTAGATAAATTCATGAGATACTCCGGGGGTCAAATTAATCACCTCAAAAGCTACATCTATGGATGGAATACTTCATCTCAAACGATCCACAGTATTGCTAACATTTTTGGTGTCCCTTGTAAGTTAAATTGGGACTGCTTCAGTTACTTGGGAATGCCGGTGAGTATAGGGAATGCAAGGGCAGGTGTTTGGGTTTAACATTAGACAAAATGAAAAGGAAAGTTTAGAAATGGGGAACTTCGTGGCTCAATCCAGCTGGGTGACTGGTGCTTCTCAAATCGGGCCTCTCCTCTCTTCCCCTCTATCAATTTTCCCTAGCTCAAGTTCCAGCATCATTCCATCGTAAAATGAACAACGTTCTCAGATTCTTTCTCTGGCAGGGAGGAAAGAATGAGAAGAAAAAAATCAATCTAGTAAGATGGAAACATGTTATCCAAAACCAAGAGAAAGGAGGTCTTGGCATAAGATTCCCATCGCTCATGAATTTAGCTTTTGGTGGGAAGATGATATGGAGACTTATGGAGAATCAAACGGCCTGGTGGAAAAAAGTCCTGGAGGCAAAATACCTCAACCAGCCAAGGCAACATCTACTCACAATTGAGATCCCCATCAAAAATTGTACAAAGATATGGAATCTTTGCAAAAAAGCCATTGCATTCATGGCGCAAAATAACTCCAAAGTTCCAAAAGGAGGTGCAACTGTAAACATCGGTTCGGATAAAATCATGGGAAACCCACCCATAAACAGTCTCCCAGGTATGGATCCTGTAATCTTCTATTTACAAAGTAAAGGTATATGTAATTTAGGCCAAATCTCTCAATGGGATGCATCAACCAATGTTTGGATGCGATGGAAATTTCCTCCCATCCCCCATCATCTTAAAGGCAGCTTTGATTTTTTTTTGCAATCACCTGCATAGTATTGCGCCCACCTTCAAAAACGACAAGGATGAGTTCAGATGGGATCCTACAGGAACCAGTTACTCAATCAAAGCAGGCTATGATTACTTAAGCAACAAGGAACACCCAACAACAGCATGGATACACTGGAAGATTTTAAAGAAAGCAGAAGCAATTCCAAAAATTAAAATTTTCATGTGGACTCTCTTGAAAGGAAAAATTCTCACTGCAGAGAATCTAAAAAAAAGAGGCATTGTTGGACCCTCCAGATGTCCTAACTATAAAGTAGCAGAGGAATCCATACAACATCTTTTTATCTCCTGCCCCTTTGCAGTCTCATGCTGGAATAGTATCATCCCCTCCGCACCTTCCATTTGGAATTCTTAGCACTCCATCGACGAAGCTCTAAATAATTGGAAGAGGAACTACCCTTGGCAATCCATGAAGCATAATCCCGCTAAAAGAGTATGGAACGCCCTCCCATTTGCTCTTTTATGGCGAATTTGGATTGCTCGGAACAACATGATATTTCGAGATAAAGAAACATCAATCAGGCGCCTTTCCATCAAAGCAAAAAGTCTGGATACTGAAACCATAGCCTCCAAGATAACAAAAAAAATAGATACCACCAGTCTTTGGACAGAGGAAAGAGACTTCATTCGAAACCTACTTGACAAGACCAGTATTTCTTCAACAGTGAAAATCAACAATTTCAGGGGAAAAGAAAATAGTCTCAGTTGGAAAATACGCTTAAAATAGGATGAATTTAGCAACTTGCTTCAATCAAGAAATTCTCATTCTTTATTTTTCGATGGAGCATCTAAATCTAACCTAGGAGCAGCGGAAGCAGGGGGTATCATTTATAATCCTTCAGGTGATCCCATATCCTCTTATGAATGGGGATTGGGAATCCTATCCAACAACAGACCTGAAGCTCTGGGCCTCTACCAAGGCATCCTTCAGCTACAGGCCCAAGGGATCAAAAAAGCCCTCATATTTGGTGACTCCGCCATTATAATCAGCTTAATGAATAGTAGTCGGCAAGCTTCCAATCTTTTCTTACAACAAACCATCAATCGATGTAAAAGTCTGCTATCACATGACCAGGAGTACCACTTCTATCACGTCCTCCGTTCCAACAATCAAGACGCTGACAAAAGGGCTAGTCAAGCCTGCTCACGGGCAAAAGGAAGTATCCTATGCAACAATACGACCCTACATCAATTCATACCCTGAAATCTATGATTGTTTCAAATTGTTTTCCTCCAATGAACTGCGCTATTGTTAAAAAGGACCCTGACCAAATCCAAAGTAAATCTGAAGTATGCTGTTGCAAATCCCTGATAACCCATTCGTATCACACCGCAGGATATTTTGATACTACGAATCAAATCCTTGACTGCAAGAACCGTGATCGCCCATGCCTATTCCACGTGAACCGGTACTCATCAAGCCTCTGCTTGCTTACTATTTATCTCAGGAAGCCTCCTCCTCATTTCCAATCCCCTTCTTCCAAGCTCTTAGTTGTCTTCGCTTCCTCTACAACGACTATCAGTTGGCCGACGATCTCCATCTCTGGCCTCGCCTCCTTCTACAGGTCCCCTTACGACCGTTCCTTCCTCATCAATTTAATAAGAACCGCTCTTCTGCTCCACTGTACCCCTGTTGTGATCTTTAGCGACTCCTTTTTCCCGGCTACAACACCCGGTTCCAAGACTGATAATTTCTATAGAACTGTGTACAGTTTTGTTGCAGCAGTTGGTGTGAGTTTTCTTCCAGCACTGCTTCAAGCTAGCTTTGGAGCTCTTTTTATGGATCGAAGTGAGGATTGCCTGCATTGTCGTGACCTTCAAGCCGAGATAGAACAAGTCAGAACGCATCAGCACTTACTGGACGAAAAAATCGATGCTGCTACAAGGATTCTCACAGCCAAATAAGAGGCCAACCTCAACCTATTCCTGCATCGCATCGCTTCTCTGCAGGAGCAATTCAACGCTCTTTCAAATACCTGTGCGCACATCCAGGAGTCTATTGAGAGTTTCAAGTTTATGATGGACAAGATCAACGGTCCAAGCACTAGTTCCTCTAGTGTAAGAGTTACAACAGTTGACAGCCACCTGGAGGATTCCAATGCTCGGCAGATCAGCCACATAAGTATCGACTAGATGTATTGTAAATTCAGCTTGCTTTTGTCCCAATTTATCAGAATATATACTTGTATTAGGATCTTTCAATCGGATTGTAAAAGCATACCTGTGAACTGTCTCAATGTAATTCCGCTGCAAGCTCATACTGTGAGCTCTTCCATTGTAACACCGGAGCTTAGTCTCCCCCTACTTTTTTGAATACATCTAGCAACCGACTTTGTAAAAAAAAAAAAAATAGTAATACCAACAAAAATCAATGTCAACTATAAATAAAATAATTCAATTTTCACTTTAAGTTTACATCAACTTATATAAAGAGGTAAAATAATTGAAAGTTAAAAAAAATAAAATTTACTTTTTAGTATGAAA
Source organism: Pinus taeda (assembly GCA_000404065.3). Classification (NCBI taxonomy): domain Eukaryota; kingdom Viridiplantae; phylum Streptophyta; class Pinopsida; order Pinales; family Pinaceae; genus Pinus; species Pinus taeda. The sequence goes on from APFE030802271.1 coordinate 38,629, forward strand.
GATATATGTAATTCCTTAACTATTTAATATAGAGTTAACATATGACATGTAAAAAAATATTATTGATATTACATTGTGTAAATCATTCTATGTTTAGTTGACTTATAATAGATTCATTTTAATTCAAGGTATGAAGGAGATGTGTAATCCTTTCTATGTTTAATATGAACTTCACATGTAACATCTTAATATATATATAAAGAGAGAGACTATTCCATAGATATATGTTTTATAAGGAGGCATGTATTAACATTTTAATGTGGATAATGCCAATTACAAATAAAATATTTCAATGTCAACCATGTATATATTATATACCAGCCTAGATCCATCTTAACCCCGGATCTATCAAGTGCCGAGAGGGGTCAAATCTATCGGCAAGCTAGTGCATCTACATTGAAATCAATGCATCTAGTGCAAGCTATCAAATAGGATTAGAAATCGACATCTACATTGAAATCAATGCATCTAGTGCAAACAATCAAATAGGATTAGAAATCAACAACTACACTAATCAATACATATATTTTAGTGAAAAACCAAAATATTCATGAATTTCTAGATCTAACTTCTATGTCTATATTTGTCTCTATGTGTCTCTTTTTTCTTTCCTCTCTTTCCACCTTCCATCTTTGTGTCTATCTCCATACATCTCTCCTTCTCTCTCCCCTCTCTCTCTCTCTCCACCTATTCGTCCCTCTCTCTATCTCTCTCTTCTTCCCTCTCTCCCCCTACCATCTATATCTATAACTCCCTCCATCTCTCCTTATTTGTCTCTCTATCTCACCTCCCTAAACACATGTCACACGCACACTTTCTCTCCATATCTATCTCTCTTCCTCCCTCTCTCTCTCTATGTCTCTCTCTTCTTCCCTCTCACCCCCTCCATCTATATATCTATCTCCCTCTGTCTCTCCTTCTTTATCTCTCTATATCAACCCACAAACATACACACTCTCTCTCTCCATATCTATCTATCTCTCCATCTCCCTCTCCCTATCTCTCTCTTCCCCTTCTCTCTCTCTCTCTATATATATATACATATATCTTTCTTTCTTCCTCCCTCCCTCTCTTTGTCTCTCCTTTGTCTCTCTATCTCCCCCCCCAAACACACACACACATACTATCTCTCTCTCTCTACCCTCCCTCTCTCTTCTTTCCTCTCTCTCCCCTCCATCTATATCTCTATCTCCCTCTGTCTCTCCTCCTTTGTCTCTCCTTATCACCCCCAAAACATACACACTCTCTCTCCATATCTATCTGTCTCTATCTCCCTCCCTCTTCCTCTCCCTCTCTCTCTTCCCCTTCTCTCTCCCTCTCCCCCTTCTATCCCCCCTCTCTCTCTTCCCTCTCGCTCTCCTCTCTCCCTCACTGCCTCTCCATATATCCCTTGTCACGACCTCTCCCTCTCTATCTTTCTCTCTACATGTCTTTCTTCTTCCGTCCCTCCCTCACCCCCTCCAATTCCACATCTCTCTCCCTCTCTCTCTCTCCCCTTCTCTCTTTCAAGTCCTCTCTCTCTTCCTTCATCTCTATCCCTTTGTATCCCACCTCCCTCTGTCTCTCTCCCCATCACTCTCTCTCTCCAATATCCAACTCTATCACTATCTCCCTCACTCTATCCTTCTCCCTCTCCCCCTTCCATATCTATGTATCCCTCTCTCTATCTCTCTTCCCTTCTTTCCCTATCCCTATCCTCTCCTTTTATCTTTCTTTCCTCATCTCCTCTTTCCCTCATTCTGTCTTTATCTATCCCTTCTAAGTCCCTCTCTCTCCACCTCTATCTTTCAATGTCTTTGTTCTTCCCTCATTCTCTTCCCCTCCTCCTCTCTCTCTTCCTTCCTCTCTCTCCCTCTCTCTCCCAGCTCTATTGCTCTCTCCCCCACTCTATTCCACCTCCATCTCACTCTCTTTGTGTCTCTTAAATCCGATTCCATTGTATTGTATTTAAGAAAGTATCTAAATTAAATAAAATATGTATGTATAAAAGTATTCTATTTTAATTTGATTAAAACCTCAATTTAATCTCTATGAGAATATTTTTAGTAGTTGTGAGGATGGATGGATTGAGGGTTTAAATATATTAAAAAGTAATTATAACAACTTGAGTGGGCCTAGAGCATGTGTTTCCTCCTAAGAGGTCACAGGTTCAAAACCAGAGCGGGGAAGAGTATGTATGTCTTCGTAGACTTAGCAATCAAATTGTTGTCTCACAAACAAGGGGGTCTCATACACCAATTTGGTGCCTGGTTTGGGGTGTCTCAAACACCAATTTTGTGTCTAGCTTGGGGTGCCTCAAACACCAATTTGGTGCCTGTCTTGGCCGTGACCTTAAAATTGGATAATAAAACAAGGGGGTCTCATACACCAATTTGGTGTCTGGCTTGGGGTGTCTCAAACCCCAATTTGGTGTTTGGCTTGGTTGCGACCTTAAAATTGGATAATAATAATAATAACCTGGTAGGTCCCTTGTCCCACAAACAAGAGGGTCTCATACCTTAAAATTGGATAAAAATAATAATAACCTGGTGGGTCCCTTGTCCCACAAACAAGGGGGTCTCATACACCAATTTGGTGTATGGTCATGACTTTAAAATTGGATAATAATAACAATAACCTGGTGGGTCCCTTGTCCCACAAACAAGGGGGTCTCATACACCAATTTGGTGTCTGGCTCCTTAAAATTGGATAATAATAATAATAACCTGTTAGCTTTTAGATTTAATTAAAAAATGTCATAAAATTAAATTAAAATAAAATATTTATAGAATATTTTGATTGTGAAATAAGTTATGGTTTTTGGGCATGTGGTATTGATAAACCATGGTATTGTAACAGAATAATTAAAAGCTTAGACCCATAACATATAATCAAAAGTCTAGATGGCCCATGGTATTGATAAACCATGGTATTAGCCGATGGTATTATGATTTTCTTTTATCTAAAAAATTGTTTGTAATTTTATTTATAAAAACAAAATTAAAATCTAACAAATTAAATTTTATTATTTTTATTACTTGGCTAAAACTAGTTTATTGCACTAAGAATGACTAAAGAGAACATGGAAGATTGTGTTGTTTTTTAAAGTAAAATTAGATAATAGTAATAATAACCTGGTGGATCCCTTGTCCCACAAACAAGGTGGTCTTATACACCAATTTGGTTTATGGCTTGGCCTTGACCTTAAAATTGGATAATAATAATAATAACATGTTTGATTTTAGATTTAATTAAAAAATGTCATAAAATAAAATTAAAATAAAATATTTATAAAATATTTTGATTGTGAAATAAGTTATGGTTTTTGGGCATGTGGTATTGATAAGCCATGGTATTGTAACAGAATAATTAAAAGCTTAGACCCATAACATATAATCAAAAGTCTAGATGACCCATGGTATTGTAACAGAATAATTAAAAGCTTAGACCCATACCATATTATCAAAAGTCTAGATGGCCGATGGTATTCATAAACCATGGTATTGGCCCATGGTATTATGATTTTATTTTATCTAAAAAATTGTTTGTAATTTTATTAATAAAAACAAAATTAAAATCTAACAAATTAAATTTTATTATTTTTATTTCTTGGCTCAAACTAGTTTATTGCACTAAGAATGACTAAAGAGAACATGGAAGATTGTGTTGTCTTTTAAGTAAAATTGGATAATAATAATAATAATAACCTGGTGGGTCCCTTGTCCCACAAACAAGGGGGTCTCATACACCAATTTGGTGTCTCCCTTGACCCTGCTCTTAAAATTGGATAATAATAATAACTTGTTTGCTTTTAGATTTAATTAAAAAATGTCATAAAATTAAATTAAAATAAAATATTTATAAAATATTTTGATTGTGAAATAAGTTATGTTTTTTGGGCATGTGGTATTGATAAGCCATGGCATTGTAACAAAATAAATAAAAGCTTAGACCCATAACATATAATCAAAAGTCTAGATGGCCCATGGTATTGCTAAAACCAGTTTATTGCACTAAGAATGACTAAAGGGAACATGGAAGATTGTATTGTTTTTAAAGTTATTATTATTAGTTATAATATATGGAGCATTAAAAATGTTGACATACAATCTTTCTTACATTATTAGTATTATTATCCAATTTTAAGGTCACGGCCAAGCGAGACACCAAATTGGTGTATGAGACCCCTTTATTTGTGGGACAAAGGACCCACCTTTGAGACCCCTTTATTTGTGGGACAAAGGACACACCTCCGAGACCCCTTTATTTGTGGGACAAAGGACCCACCTAACACCAAATTGGTGTATGAGACCCCTTTATTTGTGGGGCAAAGGACCCACCTCCGCCACGATTTGACTGCGAAGTCTACATAGGCATACATACTCTACCCCCCTTTGGTTTTGAACATGTGACTTCTTAGGAGGAAACACATGCTCTTAACCTTTAGGTCCACTCAAGCTATATACTTTATACTGGGTTGTAGAGCACCTCTCGCCCAAAAACAAGTGAAAATAAAAAAATTACTTATAGTTAAAATGTTTTATTAATTGACATTCTCCACATTAAATCAATTTATTATTGTGTTACTCAAAACTAGCATGGATTCATCTTAACTCTAGATCTACAAAGAGCCTAGAGGTACCAAATCTCTAGAGGTGCATACCTTATACTCAAAAGGAGATTTGCATCTTGAGAAATTTGAGAGGCTTGGTTGATATGGAGTTAAGATGAATCTCCATTGGTATACATTAAATGGTTGATAGTACATTAAAGAATATCTCAATAATATATTTCACATGCTAAATTAAACAAAAGAAAGAAAAAAAAAAGAATTAATTAAATTAACTTATTTAAATTAATAAATTATTATTAATTATAAAAAGATCTAATATATGAGTGTTTTTTTATATATGGTAAGCTTAAGGTTTCTATTGATTATCTAAAAGAGCATACATTAGTTTGTTTTTTTGTCATGGTGGAAACTAGACCAGTGGTGGAAAATAAGTCTTTTGTTAAAAATATTACATAAATATCATAAAAACCATGGCCTAGCCATATCTCAACAAAAAATAATGTGATCACATGCAAACATAAAAAAAATATTTATAACAAAATTACAATCACATTGCCTAAATCCTATACTAGTTGTAGACATCCTTTTCAGGTTGGGCCACTATTTCTGACTGTAGAAGAAACCATGATGCTAACTAAGTTGATGTGGACACATCAATTGGCGTCGCAGGGGTACCTGGAGAGGTTGGTCCTTTGCCCTTAGAGAGCATGGCTTTGATTCTAGCAAGCCTCGTCGCCATATCATGGTGTTTAAGTGACAATTTCCTATTCTTTGTGCGAAGGATGTTGAGCTAGAGAGAAATGTTGCTCATGTTATCTTCTTTTTCTTTAGGTGCCTTGTCAAGGAAGGTTTTCACATGCCAATAGAATTCTATTGTACATAGATATTAATTTTGATGACCACGAGTGTGGCTTGGGTCTGGTATCCAATTCACAACATGGGTGATAATGTCTTCATTTAAATGGGCATCTCTTTCACGCATGATCTCAATTGCTGCTTGATTAAATATGTGCTGAATATTCTCATGGGTAGCTTCCTGATATCTTTGCATGACATTTTAAGAGCCAAGCTCAAAATCTAACAACAAAACCACACCTACAACACATCCATTGACAAGGCATGGTGGATGGGATGAGAGGGTATAAAACAAAGCCAACAACAAGGAGATAATGGGAAGGAGAGTTGGTTCCAAATTAATCATGGTCGAGGATGATAGGAGAGACTGCTGAGAGAGACACCTCTCTAGCACAAAAAAAGGTAGACTTTGAGTAATATAAGGAGGTGCAAAGGAGCACAACATTCTAGTTGACTACATAAATTAAAATTAGACAAGGAAAAGGAAAAATAATAGAGTGTCAAGGCTAAAGAAACTTCATGAATGTTACAAACACCGAGAGCAATGTGCTAAGGAAAATAGAGAGATTTGAATTGCAAAACCCCAAAAGAGAAATAGTATATGTAACCTTGCCCAAAATACTAATTAACATAGTGATAACAACCATAATAAACCATAAACCAAGAATATGGAGAGGCACATGCCTGGGCGCAAAAGAATTTTGAAGTCGAATAGTGATGAGAGCAGATGTATTTCTACTATGTGTGTACCAGGAGCCTCCTCCCTTCACCAACATCGAAACCGTCATGTCGAGAGAGGGTTGAGTTGGACCTATATTTGAGCGATTTCCTGAGATTTCGAACCCAGGGGAGGCTAAGTTAAAGGGGACCTATGCCTACCCCTTCATTAGAAATGGAAACAACGTAGAGCCTCGCAGGTTGAAGAAGTTGGGTGGCAATTCCCCCAATGAAACATTGCTTCGACGGAGAATGTGTAGTGAGGAGGAATGGTCTTCGCAATGTTAATCTTTATAAACCCCCATTTCTAAGAGCCTTTGATATTCACAATGCTCAATACGTGTACCATGGGTGCAAGTTATTTATGAGTTGTGCCAAGTGGGGAGAGGGTTGGTATTTCTTCCCCCTCGAAGGAGTGAGGTGACATCATACTCGCCTCTCCCATCGCACATTTTACATGAATGTCACTCCAATCACATAAATATATGAGTTAAACATATACACATTTAAAACATGTGTAACTAGATTCTTAACCATGAAGATTCACCCCCACTTCATCATGAAGATTCTTATCATGTAAATAAGATTTGTTACAATACCATGAGCCTATACCATGACTTATCCATATCACATGTCCAAAAAAGCCATAACTCATTTAGTTTTATAACATTTTTTTAAATTAAATTGAAAAACAAAAAGGGTGTAACTACTTTTAAGATAAATCTCAACCCTTTATCCTATTTTGAAATACCTATCAACATCAATTTAAAAAATTCAAATTCCAATGAATCATAAATACATAAATGAAAAAATGACATATAAATATAAAAAATTCAAAAGTAAATAATTTGCAATTAAAAAGGTTAAAAAAATATTTCCTTCAATATAAAATGACAATATTTTAATTTGTGTTTTTTCTTTAACCATCCATACAATTTTTAGTGTATAGTATTTTTTTGTTATTCTTAGTATATAGTGAAATTTTGTTACTTAAAATGCATTTCTGAACATATAAATGGATTTAGCTTCCTAAAAATTATCTTGGGTAGTGTGTAGATTACACAACTCAAACTTATGATTTTAACAAAAACAAGCCTCATAACACTAGTTAAGTCTACTTGAAAGACACAATCTAATTATCATTTTTTTTTTTAACCGAATTTAATGATATAATTTTGGGTGAGAAGACAATTGCTAATTTTGGGTGAGAAGGTAATTGCTTAGTATTAGTCCCTTTCAAGGCATTTGCATGTTGACAGTTATTAATTTAGCATTGACCAATATAAATTATAATGTTTTATTTTGAAAAATATTTTTTTTTTCAATATTCTTAAAAAATCTATTTTTAAACATTTGATTGGGCCATAACTTGAAGGTCTTATTATAGCGTTTGCATAATATAATGCCATGTGATAACTATATCACTTATTTTATGCCATAATTTATGGAGATAGTTCCAATATTTATGTGTGATTTTTAGATATTTGTGTAATGATTTTTAAATTGAAAAATAAAATCCTTGAAAATAGCTCATGCTCATGTAAATAACATATTTATCATTAGTTACTTCCCACCATAATTTAAGCAAGTTTTTGCATAAAAATGTGGATAAAAATAAGATGTAAATAAATATATTTATACTAGTAGTTACTACCCACCAAAATTTATGTAAGCCTTGATTTCTCAATCAACTAATTTATCCATTTCACATCTCAATTTATTAGTTCCTTCCAAAACAAAAACTATAGGATTGAATTTGCTTATTAATCACTATTAATTTAACATTAATCAATATAAATTATAATTTTTTATATAATTTTTAACCCAACATAATTTCTAACTTAAATAACCAATATAACTTAACCCGTTAAGCTAATTTGATTGAGCTGGGTTATAAGCAAGTCAATGCCCATGGAGCCGAAGGTGATACGTGTATAAAACTTTTGATGACGTCATTTCAATATGATTGTCGTACATGCACACGTGGATGACCGATATTGATATTTTGAGGATAGAGGTTGCGATTTTGGAGATTGTGTACCTCGAAGAGTCCCCACTTAGTGGTCATGTTTCCTTTTAACTTATCTTTTCCGTTCACCATACATATCAAATGAAAGTAACTTATATATTATTAAATTAAAATTAAAATTTTTATTATTTGAAATACAATTTTTTGGTAATTTTTTATTTTATTAAATCAACTTTTTTTGGCTATAGTTTATCAGATTAGAAATTAGATTAATGACAAAAGTCAATGTATCTTATCTAAAATATTTATATATTATTCAAATATATACAAAAAGATTTACTTATCAAGATATTTACTTACCAAGATTTCATTATGGCACAATATTCATGAATTCCAAAAGAAGTAAATAAAACCATAAGTTAACCAAAACCATTAAGAGGAGGTGGAAATATCAATAGTGCATGGAATGACTAGATTGAAGATGCAGGGTTTGGTTGGTTGTAGAGCTACTCCTTAATGCAAGCTAGTTCTTCATGTTTTTCCACTCCCAGTGAGGTTTCTCGATCTTTATTTATTAGATCGATAAGTCCTAGTCTATAGTCCTCCCATAAGTGACTATTCCAGTTTGTCAAAATATGAAGGTGAATGTCATTACAACACAAGTTGGCCAAAAGGTCCACTACCTTATTCCCCATTCTCTTGATGGGAGAGGGAATAATGATTGGAACCATATGGATCAGATGGTTAATGTATGTGATGTATTTTTCCAGTCTCTAGCTATGGTAATTTTTTGGAAGAAGTTCTTGTTAGTCAATTTCTTTACTGTCGAGATGACCAACTAAAAATCACCCTCCATAATCAACCTAAAGAAGCTTTGTGATGATGCGATAACAAGGCCAGTCTTTGGAGCTGCAAATTCGACAACATTGTTACTTGAATGTCCCATACTATTTGTGAATAAAAACATCAATTGCCCATAATTGTCACAAAATATACCTCCAAGACCAACAAAAACTAGATTGCCTTTAGACGCCCCATCAAAATTAATTTAAGGAATCTAGGTGAAGGAGGGATTCCAAGGCCTTAAGGACTAGAACATGGGCTTTTTGGAGGAAAAGGATTGATATAAGGAGATGGAAACAAGTGAAGATTACACAAAGTTGTGGCATCCAAACCTTTAGCTTCCTCTTGTGATGATGACCAAGGGAGAAGTAATATTGTTTCATGGACATTCTACAATGCTTTTCCCTAGATTACCTCCCCTTCTAATGATCAATTATTAAATATGCGATTGTTCCTCTCCTTGCATATATTCCATAGCTAAAACCATGGAATGAGGGCCAAGGCTTGATTTATAATAGGATTATTAGTAATATAGAATCTCCAACCTTCAATCATTTTTATGATGCCATTCCTATTCCTATCTTACTCCATAGAGTTGAGACCATAAAGTTTCAAAATAAGTGCATGCATTAAGTGCTCCATGTCCTTTGCATTTGATCTACATTGAAAACAGAGGGAAGGGCCTTCCATGCCATCTGCATGCCATGAAAGGACTCTTTTATGTACTAACAACCAAATAAAATGGAAAACTTTGGGCCATAAGTTTTGAGCCCATACCTATTTCTAGATCGACCAACAAGGAACATTAGTGTGATCTTCAATTAGTTGATATGCCTCTTTCATTATGAACATAACCTCTTGGTTATAGCCTCATTGAAGTTTGTTCACTCCCTTGGAGAGTGGGATCTTTTATTTGTGAAATTATTCTATTAATGTGTTTAGATTGGCTTGATTAAGAGTTTGAGGCCAATTTTGCTTATTTCCTGCATTCCACAAGTTGTGTTCCATAATTTGGTGCCAATAATATGCTATTATTAAGAGACCTCTAGATTTCATAGGCTCTACTATAGCAAGAATTTTTTCTCTATTGCCAAGATTTGGATACTATTGCCATAAGTCCATCCAAAATAAATAATCCTTTCCCTCTCGGATTTCCCATAAATGAAAAGGTGGAGTTGACAATTAACTGGTTTTGTGACAATGCAGCTAGCCATTGTCCGCCATAAATGATAAGCAATGGAGTAGTTGTTCTTTTTCGGTCATTGATTTCTGAATCCATGACCATGTCAGAGGCATCTTAGACAGGTGAGTATTATAAAAGAAGATTATAGATCTGTGCATTCCACACATCCATTTCTGTGAAAATGCAATGCTCATCGAAATTATGGGCTATTGCCGCGTTCACGGTGATTCTATTTATGAGCACTGCGGGTGGTACCTCCAAGGATCCCGCATCAAAGAATGGTGAGAGAAGGAGGCGATCATTGTTGCAGATTCCCGATAGTGGTGGGATTGGACTTCCCAATGTCCCCACAATTCCACAATTCCAATTTATTGGTGCTGGACAAATTCCATATTGAAGATCCTTGAGTAGGGTTTTGAGCTCTCATTTGTTGTTGCCAGGATTTAGAGGGGTTGCATTTCCTTCTCCAAAGTTGCCTCCATAACTCCTAGCCACCTTAGATCGACCTCCACCATAAATTCCCCCCCAAAAATGTTATTTAGAATTTGTAGATCACGAAGATCAAGACCTCCCACCATTTTGGGAAGACATAATTTATCCCAGGCTACAAGGGCCCATTTTCTTTCCTCATATACCCGCCCCAAACAAATGATATCTATATAGTCTTGATGGAGTTGAGGATTCATTTGGGAATTGTCAACATAAAGAGAAGATACATTGAAAGGCCTTGCAAGAGTGCTTTTAACAAGATTAACATGCTAGCAAAAATTAGAGATTTGAAGGTCCAACAATCCAATTTTTTGGAAAATTTATGGACTAATTCCTTCTAGTGAATAGTTCTAATGGAGTCACCTACCAAATCCCCCTTTAGATATTTAACAGGGAGAGAACTGCATTAAAAACCCAATAGTCTAGCTAGGTTCCCCTGCACTGCTAAGTTAGTATTAAAGAAATAAATTTGATATTTACTTGCATTAATGGATATACTTGAGGCCTCTATGAAGTCCTCTAGGATCTATTTCAGACCTCCAACTTCACTTACTATATGAACTCCCATGAGAATTGTATCATCAAAAAAATGTTGATGGGAGATTGGAAGATCATTGCCATAAAGTTTTAACCTTTTATCTTTCCTTTTGCTATTGTTGCCTCTATGGTACATCCCAACCCTTTTGCAACAAGAATAAATGAGAATGGCAAGAGAGGGTCGCCTTGTTGAATTCCATGTGAAGATTTGAATGTTGAGGAAGGAGATCCATTGAGCATCACTGAGAAGACAATGGTTGCAACCAAAGCTCCTAGCTAATTAATACAACTACTTGAAAATCTAGAGGTTGTGAGAACACTGAAGAGATAAGCCCAACTAAGCCTATCGAAGGCCTTAGACAAGTCAATCTTAATCAACATTCCTACCTTTTTATATTTTTCAACAAGTGGAGGACCTCATGAACTACTACTACTCTATCCAAGATTTTTTTTCCTCCACATAAGTGATTTACTCCATTGAAATCAGATTTTGATGGAATGTATTTAGATGATTTTCCATGAATTTTGAAATAATATTATATATCACATTGCATAAGACTATTGGTTTGAATCTACCAGGATCCTAAGCCTTATCAAAATTGGATGCTAGTGTTAATTGCATGGCATTCAAGGTTGGAAATAAAGAGCATGTACAATGAGATTCCTCCAGCTGATCATGGATTTATTCACCAAGGAAGTTCCAAGGAAAAAATCTATTGTGAACCCATCCAAACCCAACACTTTGTTTTTTGGCATAGACATCACTGCCTCTTCGAATTCGACATAGGATACCTTTTACATTAAGCAAACATTATGATTTGGTTGAACTAGTGCTGAGATGTTTTCCATGATCTTTTGAATTAGTCTCCATCAAATTTGATTTCATTAAGCTAAAAGCGATCAATAATATCTAACCAATTCATGTTCCATCTCTTTGTGATTTGTGAGTTTTCGCCTTGCTTCATATTTGAGTGAAAATATCATGTTATGATGTCAGTGTTTGATCATTGATTTATGAAAAACCTTTGTGTTCTTTTCCTTTCTTTAAGCCATTGGATTCTTAAATTTTGCCTCCATAATATTTCCTCCTATTACCTTATGTCCTTTATTTTTGTGAGTAATTCTCCTTCTTTTGCAACTAGATCCTTAGTTCTTCCCTCCAATTTTTGTTTGTTTGTTTGTTTGTTTGTTGAACTTCTTGTATCTATACCTACAACATTTGTTTTGCTTGGAAAATTGCAAAATCCTCTTTGTTCCATTTTTTTTATTTTTCATTTTTGACTTAAGAATCTTGAACTTTTATTAAAACTTAGCTATATTGTAGGCACCTTGGACTTGAATCCCTTCCCACCAAACCTTTTCCTTCTCAAGGAAGGATGGATCCTTAAGCCAAAAAATGTATTTGAAATGCCTATTTTTTGATATCTATTTCTAAAAAGATTGGCTAGTGATCTAAACCTATACGAGGAAGAATAGATGCTTCCAGGAAGGAATCCACTTCTAAGATATATTTTGAGACTAAAAATCTATCCGAGCTTGAGGCTATTTGGTTCTTATCATTGTGGTAGTTGTCCCAAGTGAATACTCAATTGAATTATTCCATGTCAGTGAGCTTCATTCACTGCATCAACTATTTGATTATTTGGAGCATGTCCAAGTAGCAAATACCTCCCTTTTTTTCCTCTAATGATGTCACCATGTTGAAGTCCCCACCTAGAATCCATATCTTATCTTAGTGAAGCTCTTTGATGCTAGAAAATTTTCTAAGAAAGATTGCCTTTCTATTCACCATATTTGGCCCATATATTGTTGATATGCATCTTGTTTCTTTTGATCCTAAGTAGTTGAATCTAGAAGTTATTTTCCTCAGGGTAGCCATATAATCTATAAATTCCACTTTGGTTGGATTCCATAAGATAGTTTGTCCCCTTGATTAGCCTACAACATCTAGTGCTATTGTTTGACTTCCTATCCAAAAATTGAGAGGCTATTGAGCTAACTTTATCACTATCACAATTAGTCTCCTATAATATTACTATTGTGGGGAGTTCCCTATGGATTCTTGGTTTGAGAAACCTTTATTTTCATTGACATTTAATGCCTCTTATTTTCCACAAAATTATCTTAATTGGGAAGGATGTTTGGTAGAGGAAAACACCTCCATTAAGAGAGCCACTTGTCTGAATTTGGAAAGTGTACCCCCCATCTCTTGTATTAAGTATTTTTTACTTTCCTTCCTCCTTTTTTTCTTCTTCTTTTGTATTCTTGGGAGAATCTTTGAAGCTTTGTGTTTGGATGCAAGAGTTGGTGTGGGTGAGCTTACTCATTATTAAGTCACATTCCTTTTATTTTATAACCGCAAATATGTCTGTCTAAACAACCTTTTTTGTTAATCTGGTATCTTTTCTAAGTCCTTACCTTTCCATTCTTCAATGAGGTCTAAGAGCATGGTTTCATCCATATCCATGTCCTCTAAGCCATCAACGTTCCATGTTCCCTGTATGTATGACATATCAATTTCCTCTATCAATATATTCTTTGTGGATTCCTCTGGAACTTTTCCAGTGAAGATGGGATCTCTGTCACTTATAATAATCTTTGGGTTTCCATGTAGCTTTTGAACTATTTCCATAAATGCAGTAGAAACTGTACTGGCTTTAAATGGATGTGATAATGCACAAAAGTGTGCGTACTTGGTAAG
>APFE030802271.1:54833-101554 GCA_000404065.3 Pinus taeda
ATGTTTAACATGATCCTTCCAAGACTTGCTATAGATTAGTATATCATCAAAAAATACTAACACAAATTTTCTAAGGAATGGTTTGAAAATTGAATTCATCAAACCTTGAAATGTTGAAGGTGCATCGGTAAGGCTAAAAGGCATGACCAAAAATTCATAATGACCCTCATGAGTTCTAAATGCTATTTTTGGAATGTCTTCAATCTTCATTCTGATTTGATGATATCCTGAATGAAGATCCTACTGGTGAAGTAAATTGATCCATGCAATTCATCCAGTAATTCATCAATGACAGGAATGGGGAACTTATCTTTAATAGTGAGCTTGTTGAGCTCCCTATAATCCAGACACATGCGGCATGATCCGTCCTTCTTGTGCATCAATACTACTTGAGCAGAGAAAGAACTTTGACTTGGTTGAATTATACTAGCCTCTAGCATTTCTGCAACCATACGTTCAATTTCACTCTTTTGGACATAGGGATATCTGTACGGCCTGATGTTTGGAGGAACACTTCCTGGAATCAGATGAATAGTATGATCATGATCAGGCATAGGTGGGAGACCTTTGGGAGTCTCAAATACCTTGGAATGATTGTCCAGGACTTTTTGGAGATCTAGATAAATAGATGATTCTGATGTGGAAACATCTAGTGAACATAATTGTGCAATTACACCTCTTTGCTCCTTTTTTAGAAGATTTGTCATACCATTAGAGCTGATTATCTTTCCTGGTTTCCCTGCAATACACCTTAATTCAACTTCCTTTCCTTCCGTAGAAAATTTGATGGAAAGTTCTTGAAAATTAAAAGCTATTGTACCCAAGGATTGTAGCCATTGACTCCTAATACAACATCAGCAACTCCCATTGGAATGGAAAGCATTGGGCTAGTCAATACATATTCTCCCATGGATAGCTTGATATTATGGCACTTTCCAGAGCAATTTATTGTTCCTCCATTTGCAATCATCATTTGACACTCTGGTGTTGGATATAGGAAGCAATTCAATTCTTTTGCTACCTTACAATGAATAAAATTGTGGGTATCTTCGAATCATCAACACTATTACCATTTTCTTCTTGATTGGTCCTCTATCTTGATGGTTTGAGGATGGTAATTCCAGCCAATGCATTACAAGATATGGTCAGATTCATTTGTTTTTTATCTAGGTTTTGTTCCTGGAGTATATCCTCTTCTTTGACCTTTCTTGCTCCTTTTCTTCTTCCTCTTCACAATCTATGTAGAATAATTTCTTCTCAGCACACTTATGACCTTTAGTGTATTTGCTATCACAACTGTAACAAAGCCCTTTTGCTCTTTCTTCCAATTGTTGTGGTGTCAACCTTATAGGTTGTTGAAGACTAGGGACAACACTTCCATCTTTATAGTTGTGAGTGGTATTCTTCTTGGTTGCCATAATTTTGCTTTCCATTTTTCTTGCTAACCTGAATGCCTTCTCTAATGAATCAGGTTCCCAAAGGCGAACATCATGTTGGATATTATCCTTTAAAGACCCTATGAACACATCAATCCTATGCTCCTCTGGAATATCTTTTACCCTTATGTTCAATTTTTGGAACTCCTCAATGTGCTCATTATTGAACCCTTTTGTTTGAGACTTATCAATTGGCTAAAAAAAGTGTTGCTTTTTGTATCCTCATAATGTGCTATCAATTCTTCCGTAAAAATTGCCCAAGTGATAAATTGTTTATGAGAGCAAACCCATTGATACCATACAAACTGATTTGGTTCCAAATTTAAAGTTTCCATACGTACCTTTTGTGTGTTTTGCACATTATTGAGATCGAAAAATTGCTCCATCTGTAATATCCATGTTGCGGGATCGTTGCCATAAAACCTCCTCATATCGATTTTTGTAATATGGTGCATCTTCGATCCAACATTAGAGTCTATGAAATCATGATTAACATTTCTTTTGTTCGCATCATGAGTTACCTTTACTACCCTTTCACCATTAGTAAGTATTTCTTGTAGAAAATTTTTCAAATCTACCTTCAAATCTATCTTCAAATCATCAATCTTGGCTTTCACGCCCTTTATCTTAGATTCTACACCATCTTAGCTTTTGTGAGAGTGAAATTTGTTGCACTTGGTCTTGTAATTTTGATATATCATGTAGCATTTCTTCCTCTTCTTTATGAGTCATGCTGGAGCTTTCAGATTTCTTACTAGGTGTTTGCATTTTCTTTCCATGGGGCATCAGTTACCGATAATAATGCTCTACTATGCCCTTTGAATTCCTTCAAAATAATTTTTCAAACCAAGCTTAAGCAAAAATTTAAAAAATATACACACCATTTTTCACTTTGTAGGAGCTAGATATTGCCTCTGATGTATCTTTGTAATTTCGAATCATCCAGTTCTAAAATTGTGACCCGTGGTAGCCCTCTGTGTCCTCTTTCCAGTGCCACCAGTCTAACGCCAATTAGATTCTCCAATGAAGAGTTATGCCAAATCTCCCACAGTGACCTAATTATAGACTAATTCAGTAGAGCGAACTTGTACAACGTGCCACATGTCCGTGTTTCGACCTTTGGCTCTGAAAAATATATAAAAGAAACTACAATCCATCCTCTTTCTATACCTTCTTACAAAATTTCAATTCGATGCTCAGAGAGAAAGTTATGATGATTTTCCCCAGGTCACCTGTTTGGAATGTAATTCAGGAGTCTGCAAAAAGACCAACTTCCTCAGATCATATCTCCAAAAATATAGCGCAAAATGCTCTAAAATTCAGACCTAAGGTTCAGTGCGATTTCGTCTCACATGGGATTTTTTTTTTTTCCCTTCTAAAACGTCACAGAAAAAATTTATAGAGAAAATTCCACGATGACCTGTTTGGAGTAGCGAAACCCTAGAATCCAAAGCTCTGATACCAAATGTTATGAAACCAGCTCACAAAAAGATAGAAAAGATAGTTGAACACCTTAGAATTCACCCTCTTTGAGGGGGAAACCTCTTTTACATTACATAAATGAATAGTTCTTGGATGATACAAATGACAAAACCTCCTTTCTATATATAGGAGTCTAAGGAGTCACAATATAACCTATCTGACCTAACAATAATAATATAAAGCCACAAAAATAACAATAGAGGGATTCTATGGGGCACATTAATAACATTATGGGGACAATAGGGGCACAACAATATTAATAAGGGATACAACTACAATAGTAATGGGGTAATCACTAGTATTATAGGGACCTAACAACTGTCTAGGCCTGCTTGAAGCATAGCAACTCTAGAGATGAAAACTTATACTCTGAATATCATAAACTCACCACACACATTACCCTTTCTCAGATTGAAATAATTGTGATATGGTGTATCTTTTGTATGTTCAACCAAGTAAAGGAAGTAAGGTACTTCTGTATAACCAGGTTGAAAGGGCGAAGCCAAGGTAATCCAATTGGTGAATCAATACTTCTTGAAGGTTTGACCCTTTAACTAAAATATATTCTTAAATAGAGAAGCTGAAGATCGTCTATTGTGTCACCAAGTGTTATCGTTGCTACAATACCCTCCAAAATTTCACTACATTCAAATTTTGGAGCCTATTTTTTGGTCGTATCTAGTATCACCTTGTTCATCAAGTGTCATTTCATGTCATTCTATATGTTTCAAGTGCTGGTGAGAGTTATCAAGTATCGTCGCATTGATTAGAACATCTTTGGTGTATTTCATGGTCATAACATCTTTGTTGTTGTAAAATGACACTTTTTGGTTGTGGTGGCACACACTTCATCTGTTGTACTTGGGGAATGCATGTAAAGTGGCACTTTGATGTATATTTATCATTATTAAATATTTTTAATGTTTTATCGATGAGTTTCTATGTGTCTCACATGGTTTTATGTTTAAAATCATCATGTTCGACCCTTTCCCTATCTTCCAAACTTAGATAAATTTTGGTTTCGAAGAGAACCCATTAAGGCCAAGAGCTCATGAGCACACTTTGAAGCCTTTATCGGGAATCCTTCATTGTTCATAAGTGCGCCATGCACTATCCAAGAGCACAATCTGTGCTCCTTAGGAAATTCCCCTTCCTTGTCTCAAACTGCACCCTTCAGGAAATCAAGTCTTCCTTTGAGTGCACTCCTTCAACCCGAAGGAGTGCACCATCCTCGAGAGCATGAGCGCAACCCGAAGGCATTAAGATCCACCCTTTAGCCTTCCACAATGTGCCATGCCCCCTCTTAACCTTTTGAGTGCATGAGCGCACCCCAAAGGCTCCTCCTTCAACCTTCAGGAGTGCATTATAATTTAACCATAACCTAAAATTAGTGTTGAATGAAGAGAGATAAAAAATATATGATGCCTTTTAGGTTATTATCATTCATTCATTCGTACATCCAAAAAATATTTTATCTTAATGAATTTTATAAAAAAATTATGTTTACATAATATGAAACAAAATCATTCTAATTTTTTGTAATAGAAAAATCACAGCTTTTTATTAAGATAGTCAAAAATTACACGTGCACATTTCATGAGGAATTCAACCTCTCAATAAAAAATGTGGCACTCATAAAAACGAGCTCTAAATAAAAAAGGTAAGTCATTTTTTTATCATTTTTATTTCTCTTTGTTTTAATATGTAGTTAGCAAGGATGTATTGATGTTGTCCCCCTTCAGTTGTTGTGGTGTTTAGGGTAATATGTCTTGTTGCTGACCTAATCCTATGACTATGTTGCTACAAGTGGGGTCGAGCATCAATTGCAATAAGAAAGAAATAGAAGATTCATATTTGTAGTTATTATTATTTTTCAAATGTTTTATTAATAAAAAGAGTAGTAGAGTGTTATTTACATGCTTCAGTAGTGGAGGGAATTGGAATACTTTCTGATGTGGCCATATGCTCCTCCTCTTATTTGGCCTCATCTTGTGAATGCTCTAGTGTAGAAAGAAGAATGGTTATAATTAATACACCATTTGCGTTTAAATATTTTTAATCATATTCCATACTGCATTTTTTTTATAACACATGAAATACCTTTAGTACCGAGCTTAACATCAATCTCAAGAGGCACTCCACTGTCAGTAGGTTCATGTGATTCATCTATATCGCTTGCCTGATTTTTACAATCAAGCACATTACTTTATGGACAAAAATATTAACCAATATATCGTACAAGTAATACTTTATAAATGTTATTCGTTGCTTTTATTTGCCTAGGCGTTATCTTGGGTGGGGGAACACTGTGAAGACGCCAAGCTTGTCCTATGTTCAACCACTTCTTGATAGCCATGCTTGAAAGAAAGCTTTAGGTATTCCTCCATGGGAGCCTCTTTCAATTGTGACCCCTGCAAGTTTGCATGAGAAAATTATTTTTTATTCTTTTGTGATATTAAATTTAAATTGTTAAGAATTTGTAATTTGGATGCAAATTTTTTTTTTATATACTTACAATTTTGCAGCCAATTTTGAGTAAACACCCAGGCCAAGATGATGTTTCCCATGTTTGCTTTGGAAGTATCTGGGAGCCTATATTTAAGACATTGAAAAACTTAATTAGATTTTGCAATGATGATAAAGCATCATAATTACATTATTAAAAGAGCTTGATACCTTCCTGTTTCAGGTGGTGTATTCCTTGGTTTTTGAAGTGCCTTCTTGTTTGCATCTACCGTAAGAGATCTCCACTCCATCTCTGGAATCATTGGAAGGTACTCATATGACCTGGACCTTTCCAATTAATACCTATATTGGTCCTGCATATATTTTAAATATATGCATGCCCTTGAGGTTACTTTAGATTTGTTGAAGGTACCCTCATTGAATAGGTGAACCATCCTATTAATAACTTCATCTTTTAACTTGGAACTCTAGGATTTAGAGTTTGTGTGAATGGTGGACCCAAATATTTCCAAGGTTATTTCATAAAAATGCTTATAGAATACATCATTTCCTGCAAAATGATATTATCATTAGTTTAAAATAATCACAGACTATATATTAATTTCAATTAGATTGTACTTAATATTAAAAACACTTATTAAATACGTTGGAGTTTCTCTATTTTCATGGGGACAATCTCATCATCTACCAAAAACATAATCGGTAGTGTTCCCATGCTAGTGACAAGGGAATATTCAGGAAATCACACTTCAAATTCTCAAATAATATCATGCTTTGAATCTACAATATCATCTACATATCCTTACGTATGTTGTCTCAATCATCGGTGCGTCTCTCAAAGGCGGAGCATCAACACCGCTAGAAACTTTGGCCCCCATAGTTGCAGCATGAGGTTCGTACTCTACCAGAAACTCTTGTAAAATAAAGATCTTTTTTTTTATATAAATAATGAGATAATTAGAACCATAAACAGATAAATGGGATAATTAAATGAGTTTCTCACCCCATACTGATGAATTTGGTGCATCAAGGTTTTGATTTCACCTTTTATCTCTTCTGTCTAAGTCTGAATCAAAACTAAAGCACTGAATTTCTTGTTTGCTTTCATTCAAAGCTTCTTTATTGTTTGGATCAGATCACAGACATAAAAATTTCTCCTTCAGGAGCATTTTTGGATTGCTCTAAGGTTGGTTCCTTCCCCTTATCAGCATGTTTATCAAATACGTGTAATTTTGGAATTCATCCACAATTAATCATCATTATATTAATAAGAAAACTACTACTGACATGTGTCTAAATTTATATAGAAACTTCACGTTATATCATGGCCAATATAAACCGCTCTAAATTTTCGAAAACTTCATCATCTTGGAAGACACATTATGACAAGATAATTATATATTCCATATTGTATAGTGAAAATACTTTGAAAAGGATGAAGGAATGCATTTTCTCAAGTTGGTCATATGCATAGTGAATCCTTTATTTAGTTATATGATGCCTAAAAATATGAATTTGACTTACTTTATAATGGATAAAATGCTACTCTAGAATAAATATCGTGGTTATATTATTTTACGTACAATTACATTGATGTTTACTTGTTGTGAGGTTGGTTCCCTTTGATCTTGATCATCTTGCCATGATATTTTAACCATGAAATATTAAAATGTTTCCTCAACTTACAAGATGTCTAACAATATATTGTAGTAAATGACAAACATAACATACAATAGACATTTCTTACAAGTTGGGTAAAATTGAATACATACTGCCCCCATAATAGTAATATTTGTATCTATTCTATTCAAATTGTAATCATTGAGCAATTCTTCCCCTACAATTATTGATTTAATGTCACATGCGAATACACGGTTTCCTTCACATCCCTCAAATATGAAATTGGGTTTCTTATTTGCGGTCACAGGTTGTGTACTATTTATAAACCCTACAATATTCCCTGCTACTTTTGGCCTTCCATAAATATACATAGTTGCACATTTATTTTAATCATTGTCTTTTAGTTGTATATAATCTGCAACCACTCCATATCTTCACATATTTTTGGTATATTGGACTAGCAATACCCAATCATTGTAGTTGTAACAGGGTCCGACATACTTCATCAATACTGTTAATCCTCCATAACATACATTTATTCCATCCACGGAAGATAACCCCAAACCATGTAATGACGATGGGGCAATATCATATATCCTTTCATTGACAAAAAAATAGTGTTTATTCTAGGAAGATCTTTGGGTGCCCATTGTTTCACTACATGTTTTTACCTCAAGGGCACCTTGAGTAATCTATGCTCTCATTATCATAAGAAAATGACCCCCCTTTAGCGAGAAACAAATCGATGCATCTATGGAATTTTCTTCTAATCTTTTCACCTCTAGTTGATCTTTGCCTACTAGATGACGTAGCAGATGTTTGGTCAATTTCTTCTATGCTACGTGAAATTTCGTCACTTGAGGAATCTAGATCTGACAAATATGTGTTTGGTTGAAAATCATATAGCACTCCATCAAATGAGAGAAATTGTTAGCGAGTGTCACAATGGATGTTGAGAAACGTCTTGATGAAACCACAAGAACATTATAATAGTACAAATGAATTACAAGAAAGTTCTATGCATTTAAAATATTCAAGTAAAATTTTAAAACTTGAGAACATGAGAACCTATTCATCCTAACCAATTTTGAATGCACTCATTCGATAAGTTGAGAACTCAACATAATCTAATAGCATTTAATGTTCTGTTACAAAAAAATACCCACATACTTTGATAGTCAACATGCCTTCTCCCTTGTGATGTTGGCAAGGGGAAGGGTAAGCCCCACCTAAATCATCACTATTGGTTAACCAACATATAGGATTTCAGTGGTGCCTACCCCCTATGACTTTACTTGGCTTACCTAGTGAATGAAGGGGTACTACACATGATATTTGTCCTAAACACATGTGAAGGCCCAACAAATGTTATTACCATGTAAGGTGTGTGAGTTGAATATGTCCAATGTAGTTATGGAACATGGAAACATGCCATAAACCTTATTATTATTACCATTATAGACCCCATCTTTAGGTTTGCGACATAGATACCACAATGCAAAATAATTAGGAAATGCATGCAAGATGAATGCCCTTTAGGGATTATACTTGTGCCAAACTATTTCGTGCAAGGTATAAAAATGAGCTAGTGTCTCTAATTGATGAATGACATCATCTAATATTGCTTGGATATACAACACCACTATAAGGAATTCCACTAGTCATGGCTTCTCCTTCTCTTTCCTATGTTTTATATGGAAGTGTTGTAGCCTACACAACAAGCCCCCACTATGATATGAATAATTCATAGAATAATGGGGAACCTTCTAATTTTCTCTTACATAATTATTTCTAACATTTTGTGACTATTAATGTAGATTCTAACATGATTGTACATAATTTAATTTGATTTGTTTTATAATTTTGAAAATTTTTCTAAGTCTTATTTGATTTTAGAAGCCACGGATTGGGGGAGGGCCGAGATGAAGCATGTTGAACTATAGTTTACAATAGAGTTTCAGAGTTGGTCACCATGGAGGGACAAGGAGTGGGGAGTTCCACTCCCTCCTATAGTCATGTAGTTTCGAACCAATTCAAGAAGCCAATGGAGACAGGGACAAGGAGCATCAACATTGAGAAATAGGGAAACATCAAATCTCAGGATCAGGAACATGAAGAGAATCACGAGGAAGGAAGGAAAGTAAAGAACACTAGAGGAGGCATTCAGAGAGTAGAGCATAAGAAAATGACAGGAAGCTACAAACCTAGGTCAACCAACACACCCGAGGTTATTTTAAGTGACTCAATGCTTCAGTTGCACAGAGATCACATGGTGACAGAATATGACCTACAGAGAAGGCTTTGTATGCCTGGATAAAGAATCACTGGAAACCTAAGGGAGAAATAAATCTCCACCTTGGGTCCAAGGGTTTTTTCACAGTCGTGTTCACGAACTTAGAGGACAAGGGCAGAATATTCGAAGGAGGCCCATATTTTTACGTGGTTGTAAGCCTCTATATGTGACCATGGGTGATGAATTTTGTCTCAGAGTGAGAGACATTCACATTAGTGCCGGTATGGATTAGACTCTACTCCCTACATATAGATTATTGGCTGCTAGAATCATTAAAAGCCATAGGCAATAAGCTAGGTCATTTTTTAAAAATTTGAGATGTGACTATGTGAAGGAAATATACCTCCTTTGCCCAAATATGCGTAGAAATGGACCTATCAGGAGCCCTTCCAGAGGAAATCATTCTAGAAGTTTATGATGAATAATGGGTGCAGGTGGTGGACTATGAAAATGTCCCATTCAGATGATACAAATGTCATGAACATGGGCACCTCTTCAGAGACTGCCCTGTTAGGTGATCCAAAAATACAATTTTATCATAGGTTATAAAGTTAGAATAAAATAATTATTAATTTAAGATATTAAATTAATAATTATTATTCTAGAATGTTTAATTTTTAATGGAGACTTTTAGAATTAGCATTATTGTTGTAACTAGATATGACTCTCCAAATGTGTCGTATCTTAGGCTCTATTTTAGGAGATTTGTTAGCTAGTTGGTTTGAATAATATTTGTTGTAAATGGGCACTTGTTATTTAATAAGTGATCCATAATTAGAGGTATTTAGGACATGGAGTTTATAAATAGCTCATTGCAAGAGTGTTTGGGTGTTCAGATGTAAACTCTTGCAAATCAAATTATGTAATTGTTTTTTTATTAATAAAATTACGTGTCTAAGGACACTTCTGCCATTATTGTGGTATTGTGGTATCTGCCCATTAAACAAGTTGGAAAATAATGTTAAAACCAACACAGGCAAAGATCCTGAGGGATTTACTAAAGTGGGAAGTAGAGGGAAAGGAGGGAAAAAGAACTAAAAGAAAATCAGTGAGGAGCAATGACCACGTTATAACAACTTCAAAATATTAGAAGAAGAAGATGGGAATAATGGTATGAACCAAGTAATGGAGGATAGTCCAGTAGAGAAGGGAAAATATGGTAGTATGGAGGATGCACCTGAAAACAATAAACATAAGGAGGATCTGACTAGTGCTATGGAACTTGACAGGGACTATGAGATGACCCTAAGCGAGGTTGGAATGGAGGACCATGAACTACAGGAAATTCTTGATAGGGAGAACCTCGATCTAGAAAAGTTCCTGGAGCAAGGTACCACCAAAGGGATTGATTCCCTACCACAAGAAGAGTATGATAGAGTACAACAACTCTTCCTTTGGAGATCTCAATCTAAGGGATCTGGAATAAAAAGGAACCATGATAGCCAGGAAGACAGAGGGGTTAAAACTATGGAGGCAACATTGAGACATGATCCCAAGAATACAGGAAGGAAAAGAGGAAGAAAAAGATAGAAAGAGCTACTGATAGAGTATGGGAAGCTCATGATCAACTCAGATAAGATGAAAGACCTTACCAGTTACTCTTTTACAAACCTTTCTTAATGAAGCTCACCACATGGAATATTATGGGACTAGGAAGTAAAAGGAAATAAATAAATCTTAGCAATAAAATAAAAGAAGAAAATCCAGATATGATGTTTATCCAGGAAAGAAAATGTTCAATAGATAAAATCAGAGAAATACACAGTAAATGGTTCATCAAGTATGAATATATAGAAGTTAAAGAACACAACACAACAGGAGGAATTCTTACACTTTGGAACCCTCAGAAGCTTGGAATCCTAGATGTTGAGGCATCTAGGAACTAACTATCAAAGGTAATCCAACCTTTGGGTGACAAGGAAGTCTATCTGTTCACAAATGTCTATGGTCCTCAAAAACTTGAAGACAAGCTCAAGATTCTCATCTCTCTGGAGGAGCTAAGAGAAAGATATCCTAATATGACCTAGATTATGGGAGGGGACTTCAATATGATAAGGTCCCTCATGGAAAAAAATGGTGGGACCAGAACACTAGGCAGAGACTCCATAGCCTTTTAGAACTTCCTAAATGACATGAGGCTAGTGGACATAGAGACAAAAAAATGGCACCTTTACCTGGAATAACAAAAGGGGAGGGGATTCTCAAGTTGTTTCTAAGCTTGACAGATTTATAATCTTCGAGGATCTCATTCTCACGTGCCTTGACTTGTCTACTTTAATCCCCCCTTTTGGAGGTTCGGATCATTGGCCCATCCAACTGGAAGCTTATTTTATAGGCACTCCGAGAAATAGACCTTTCAGGTTTGAGAATATTTGGCTCACACACCCTGACTTCATCAACAATATTGAAAAATGGTGGACAGAAGACATGCCCGTTTAGGGAAATACTATGTTCCTTCTACACCAGAGATTGAAACACATCAAGCTCAGGCTAAAAGAGTGGAACAAAAGAGTTTGGAAATATCTTCAAATCTAAAAAAGAGGTTGAACAAAAACTACAAGAAATTAACCAGGTCCTTATCTCAAGTGGTTTTATCGAGGAAAGGAAAATACATGATAACTCTCTCCAACAGGAACGGGAGGAAAAATGCAAGCAAGAGGAGATATTTTGGAGATAGAATCGAGAGTACAATGGTTAAAAGAAGGAGAAAGAAACATTAAGTTTTTTCACAAGTCAACCATGGAACACAGGTCTCATAACGGGATTTCTAAACTTAGAGATCCTCAAGGTAACCACCTCAACACCCACAAAGAAATAGAAATTGCTCTGATTCAACATTTCCAAAGCATAGTAGAGGAGCCTCTCGTAGACAAATCATAATTTATCAATAAATCCATAAAGCGCATTCCTAGGTTGGTAACTAGAGAAGACAATTACAATATTAACAGGCCAGTGACTGAACAGGAGATCAATGGAGTTATCAAATAAATGAAAAATGGGAAAGCTCCATGCCCAGATGAGTTCAATGTAGATATCTTTAAAGCATGTTGGGAAATAGTCAAACATGATATCCTTGAGGTAGTGGAGGACTCGAGGAGGAATAAAACTATCTTGAGGGCTCTCAATGCCTCTTTCGTTATTTTGATTCCAAAGCAAGAAAAATATATGACACCTGATATATTTAGACCCATAGCTTTATGCAATGTGGTGTACAAAATTATATTCAAAGTAATAGCAAACAGGCTCAAGCCCCTTCTACCAACTCTTGTGTCTGAGGAACAAACTAGCTATGTGGAAGGAAGGAAAATTCTAAACAACATCATCTGAGCTCACGAGGTAGTACATTCTCTCAAGAGCAATAAGCAAGCAGGGATGATCATCTAACTTGACCTAGAAAAAGCTTATGACAAGCTAAGTTGGGCTTATATCAGGGAAGTTCTAAAAGCATATGGCTTTGACAACAATTGGATAATATGGGTAATGGCCCTTGTTACCACAATTACTTTTTCAATCCTGCTTAATGGCTCTCCATCCAAATTTTTTAGGCCTTTGAGAGGCCTCAAACAAGGTGATCCACTCCCCCCCTTCCTCTTTATTCTCATGATGGAAGGTTTAGGCTATGCGATCAAATTAGCCAAAGCAGAAGGAAAAATCCAAGGTCTTAAACTCACCACAAATGGGGATGCCTTAACACATCAACAATTTGTGGATGACACTATGTTGTAGGGCACACCCACGATCAAGGAAGCTAAAACTTTCAAGCAAATCTTGAACGACTTTTCTATGGTTCTTGGGACAGAGGTAAGTCTTACCAAGCCAAAGATTTTCTATTTTAATGCTAACATTGCTATTCAGAGAAACCTCACTAGAATTATGGGCTTTCAAAGAGATTAGATACCCTCCAAATATCTCGGCATTCCCCTAATGGACAAACCTTTGAGAAAGGCTATTTGGGAGTCAGTCACTAATAAACTTTAGGACAAAGTCCAAAAATGGATAAGCAGGTCTTTAAATCTAGCAGGTCAGCTAGTGCTAACTAAAGTTTTCCTACAAACTATTCCCATCTTCATGTTTTCAGCCCTTCCTGCTCCTAAAGGAGTTGTACAACAGATTAGAAATATCCAAAGAGACTTTCTTTGGGGCAAAGGGGAAGAGAAAAAGAAATGGGCTTAGTTGCATGGGATAAGGTCTATAAACCTAAGACACATGGAGGTTTGGGACTTCATGATCCTAAAACCCTAAGCAGAGTTTTGGGGGAAAAGCTATGGTGAAGATGGCTAAAGGAAACAGTATCCTCATGGGCCAAGATTTGGAAACAAAAGTATGCAAATAGTTGGCAAGAAAGGGATCTCATTCAAATGTCTGGGCTCATCAAGCGCTCCCACATTTGGAACAAAGCATGAGAGAATAGAGCCATTGTATAGAAACATAATTTCTGGGAGATCAGAGATGGAAACCTAGCTTGGTTTTGGGAGGAGAACTGGCAATAGGAACCCATTCTGTTAAGAGAAGAACTAGCCTATCTTAAGAATGACACTGACAATAAAGGCCTACATAGGGTGAGTGAATTCTGGGATGATGACAGAAACAAGGGCAAATGGAGAAAATGGAAGGAACTAATTTATAGTGAAGATACCCCTCTAAAGGCCCAAGCAGAAGCTCTTGCAGTGATCTTGGAACATATAAAGATCTTGACATCAACTTCATCAGACCAATTGAGATGGGGCAGAAATAATGAAGGCAACTTCAACCTTAAAGAAGCCAAGAGATTGACCCTAGGGCTTGACTTACCAAAACCTGATAGGGTATGGAAGGACCTATGGCAGAACCCACACTGGATGAAAATCAAAATGTTCATGTGGCTGGTACATCATAAGAAAATTCTGACTTGGGATAACCTTCAGAGAAGAGGAGTAGTAGGCCCATCCAGATGTCAATTATGTGAATTGTTAGCACCCAAATCCGCCTTAGGCTGAAGGAAGGCAAAATTTAGGGTAACCACAAACCACGCTCAGTCTGGTAGCTAGCCCTACCAGAACAGGAGAGGGCTCTCTCCGAGTCACAATCAGTGAATGAATAAACGAAATGGTCTGAGATGACTTATAGTGAAATATTGTTCTTTGGATAGTAAGTAAATATGGATACAAGAAGCAACTTTTTATTTATGAATGACTGAGTTTCTGGGATGGTATGGGACCAACGGACAACAATGAGCAGAGAATTTAATACAAAGGCACAGATTATTTCATGAGGCAAGATAGGCAGAAAGTCTAGCAATTTAGGTTTGGAATAATGCATAATGGAAAGATTGCTTAGGAGGGTGAAAAGGGCATGGACAACATGAATCATTTTCAACAGAAGAATAGCACTGAACATGAAATTTTCCCACAAGCAGAGCAATAAAAATGAATTTTACCTTAACTAACTTAGAAAATCTCACTGGAAATGAATATGAAATGAACTGTGAAACATAACGAAATACATATGAAACATAAGAGACATATTTGCTACACTCACAACCACATGAATCTCATGAAACAGAGCCACTTCCTTTCATTAATCCTCTGTCAAAATATACAATGAAGAAATAGAGTTTCTTTCCCACAGTCTCCCAGAACTTACAAGGCAACCAACCTTTTGCAAATGGTTTACATACAATATATAGAATATGCTATGAGGAAATAGAACACCCAAGAGTTGGGGAGTTTCTCAAATCATTACAAAATGGAGATGGAAAGCTAACCATTAGCTATAGGTGCAACGTTACAAACATGACAAATGGCTTGGGTGACTTTTTGCCTTCCTTTGCCACTTGGATAGAAGCCAATATGGAGTGAAAATACTTTAAAATTTGCCTTAGTTTCCGAAAAAAGTCAAGTTTAGATGAGTGGGCCCACTTGGTGAAAGTCGCGAATTGAAATTTCAGGAAACAGAGGTGAATTTAGCCTTTTTCTCTATATGTGTCGTGCCCAATTCTATATGCACCACGCCACTTTGGAGGCTTTTTTGAGGCACCTGTCGGAGTCAAAAATGTGCCCAAGTGTCCTTGTTGGAAAGCCTGGCCTGTCTACTTTCCAACCCAAGTCGAATTTCTGAATTTGGTGCTCATTTGCCCCTCCAAATCTTCATTCTCCCAAGACTGCTTCCTGTGTGTCAAAATAGGGGTAGAGAGGTAATTTTTTGGGTGTTTTTGATGTCCTAGAGATTCAAATCATGCCCAAATTTCTTGTCCAAGCACCAGTAGTCGTGATTTTGCATGCCGAATCCAAAAATTCAAGCCATTTCCAATTTGGAGCTCCCAATCAGGGAGAAAAAACCTATGTTGTGACCAAAAAATTTCCATGTGACCAAAATTGTCCCAAATTTCTTGAAATTTGGGTTGGAGGTTCTCTAAGAGGCACTATGCTGGGCCATAGAGGCTTCAGCCAAGATTTAAAGTCGATCTTGCTCCTTTTGCCTCTTTTGTCTCTTTGTTTCTCTGCTGAATTTTGCCTTCAAGCTCCTTATCCGAGCTTTCGAACTCATGTTCCATGCCCTGTAATGATAAACCATCTGCCTCAGTATGGTTTTGTCTTTGTCGGCCTTCTCCAGTAGTCTCTCAAGGTGGATGTTGATCCGCTCAAGCCAAGACTCACGGTCATTGTTAATCTCTTGCTCCAAGGTAGTGAGCTCGATCCTCCTTTGTTGGGCAGCTTGTTGATTCTCACGGATGCTTTGCAGCTCCATGATCTCATGTTGGTCCTCAAGCTATTTGTTCCTCTGCTCCAAATACCTAATGATCCATTTGGCCCTCTCCAAATTGAGTGACAAGTCTTGGATCTCCATGTTCTACTCCTGGATGGTCATCCTAAGTTTGGCACTCTCCACATCTGCATCATCATCCTAAATGAGGATGAAGTCGGCCCCCTGTTGACCTGATGGCCCCTCATCATGCATGGGTCTCTTGCCCTTGTCCTGTACCTGTGTATTCAATGCCGGAAGCGAGGTCCCTTCCACCCCGGGTGGAGATAACACTTGCTTTGCTGCTACAAACAAGTGCCTACTGCCTCTCTAATATGTAACAAATACTAGCATAGTAGTGGTCTCATGGCACTCATACTGATGAGAAGGACCACCTATCTCATGCTCTGCCTCTGATAATACCTGTGAAGTGTTGAAGAGGTCATGGGAGATGAAGTCCTCCCAAGCAATGCCCTGCAATCCCAACTGATGATCCACCAAAATCTGAATAAGAGCAAAGTGATAAACACTGTTAAGTTGTTGTTCATGGGTCTTATGCTGCATGAAGGTGTTCATCCTCTCTATGTTCTTGCAAATGAAAAATGGGAGGTTCATTATTTGCACCCTGGTAAAGTGTGTGAGCAACCTGATGTGATAGGCATATAGACGAGAGAACCTCCCCTCACAACTGAAGTACTTCATGACCAATTTCATGAGCGGAGCATATTCATCTTTCAAATATCTGAATGGAAAGACTCTTGTGAGCTACCTCATGAATCTAGCCTTAATGTAAGGCTCATAGTGTTTCCTATCCACCTTCATTTTCTTGTGACATTGTTCTCCAACATTCGATATGCCGGTTGCCACTGAGATAGTTTCGGGTGTCAATGTGAAGGTGAACCCAGCCAAGGTAGACTGACCTCCATGTAGGTGAAGCACGAAAAGATGGGCCAACTCATGATGAACTCTAACATTAGCCACCCTTTGAAAAACTTCAAAACATGATAGATGTTGGAAACATGACATGGAAAGAGGGTAGGCCTGCAATTCAGTGAGGGTAGTTGGCTCATCCCTAACATGTTTACCACTCTTGTGATGTCTCCTGGGAGCTTGTTCTTCAGAGGATGAATCACTTCGTGTCTCCATCTCATACTCTGATGAATGCTCAGATGCCATGACTGCTGTGTGTACTATACTTCGGCTGCCCTTTGATGATGGTGTGGAACTAGTTGTTGTTGTGATATCTGCCACCAAGGGGAACAATGAAAACAAGGAGTATTAGGAGGGGAGTAATATGATGGGAATAGGGGTTATGGGGATAAGTTTGTTTAGGGATATGTAGGGGGTTTGGGTATTTGATAAGGTAATGTTTTGGGGTGTTATATTGAAAAATAAGAGGAGGGGATAGGGAATAGGGTTTGGTAGTGTTTTAGGGTAGGGATAACAGGAAAAATGAGAAAGGGGGGATAGGGAAAAATGGCAAGCAAGGGAAAAATGAGGGGTGAAAATGGGGCCTTGGCATCAACATCACTATTATGCAACCCTAGAAATAATGGCTTTCGGTCTTTTCTTATGGTTGGTTTATGAGTTTTGTTGCAATTAAACATAGCCATGAACCACCATACCATTCACAAAATTTGATGAGCAAGCCATGATATAGACCCTAACTGTTGATTTCAGGGGTTTCACAAGCAACTTGAGGAAATTTGGCACGATTTTGGGCCTTTGTGGGTGAGCGTCACGCGCCAAACCTAGTGCACCACACCTTGTGTGTGCGCCGCGCCTGTTGAAAATTTGCACTGTGGGGTGGCTCTGTGTGTGTGCCATGCCCCTCTGCGTGTGTGCCACGCTCTAGAAACTGCCTCCAACTCACTCCAAACACACACTTTGTTCTCTCAATGCGTTGCAATGTTTCCCTATGCACTTGATTTGCACAATGACTTTGATTTTGGTGGAAACTTGTATATAAAGACTTGGAAGTCATGGGTTTAATTTTTTCCTCTTCAAAAACCCACTTTGCTAATGTTATGTTTTGACACGTTTTCACTGGCTTAAAGCAACACTGAATTTCACTTTTCCCTTTGAAATTTTAGCTCAAATGATGAATTTTTTTGCACTCTTTGTAGGGATTGCATGAGAAACCATGACTACACTTGAAGAAATCAATTGACGACTTTTTTGAAAATTTTATCACAAATGACACTGTTTGATTTTTCTTCAAAACAGAGTTTTGAAGAAGAGTCGAAGTCTATCAACATGACGATTAAACTCTCTGAATCATAACTTTGTAAGGGCCTCACTCTGGCTTGCATGGCTTTATTGGACATGGTTGAAGACCAAATTGATTAATCCCTAGACCTAATTATCGAAAATGACTTTTGTCCATTAAAGGACCAGACCTTGACTGTCATGGAATTTGGTGATCATTGACAAAATACCTAACCTAGCAAGAGCCAGACATGACGGGAAATGACTAGCATGAGCTTTTCCATCAGATTATGGCATGCCCCTAGCAGAATGTAGCTGGGTGAATGGAGCGGGACACCTAAAAATGAAATGCATAAAGAATTTTGATCTCTGACGGAGGACTGACCAGACCGACTCTAACATTGGCTTTAATGTGCGAAGAACAGTAGATCTCTAGAAGAGCTAGATAGCGCCTTTGTCCATTGGGCTATGGAGTCATTATTTCGACAAATAACATAGGACTCTGACTCATTTATGAAACTAAAGTGACCAAAAAAATGACTCAAAATTGACATTGAAATGACGTGAAGATAAACTTGAAAAACTCAAACCAAACTAAAATAAAAATGGTATTTACAATGACAGTGGAAGTAGTGTTAATAACTCAGAAATGGTACCGCTTGAGCAGCCGACCATTGATCAGCCCTCCTGGACAATCTTCCTCGTTCATTTCCTTTAGAAGAAAGGCATTCTGACCTTGATATGCTGCAACTTTAAAGGGAACTTTCCAGAGGTTCTCGAACTTACCGTGCTTACCTTTTTCCTCATTCCTTGCATCCCACTTCAGAACCACATCATCCAACTGAAATTTATCCGCCTTTGCTTTTCTGTCATAAATTTTCTTAATCTTCTCCTGCAATTTGGATGTGTTCTTGAAAACTTCTTCTCTGGTCTGCTGCAAGTGGACCATTTGGTTCAACCTTCTCTATATGGGATCTTCTTCATTACCGGCCTCCTAAAGGAGTTTGACTACCGGGGCAGTGAGAGAGGTAAGAAACACTATATCAACTCCATAAACAAGCTCAAAAGGTGATGTACCTATGGATTTCTTTTGACTGGCCCGATCTGTCCACAGTGCATTGAACAACCTCTTATGCCAACTCTTCTTGTTTATTTCCAACAGCTTCTTGATGATGTTGACCAATGATTTGTTTGAAGACTCTGCCAATCCATTGCCTTGCGAATGATAGGTAGTTGAGTGACACAAAATGATGTGATATTTATGACGAAACGCTACCATCCTTTTTGATTTTAAAGTTGGTACATTATCTGTGATTAACTTATTCGGGCAACCAAAGCGAGACAAGATGTTATTTTCAAGGAATGAAATGATTACCGCATTAGTAGCTTGTCTGGTGGGAATTGCCTTGATCCATTTCATGAAATAATCTGTCGCTGTGAGGATCCATCTATGCTGACCGGAAGAAGTGGGATGAATTTCACCAATGAAATCCAATCCCCATTGCTGGAAAGGGGCACTCACCTCTAGAGGCTTAAGTGGTAAAGGCAGTAACTTCTACTTTCCTTCAAAAATCTGACACTTATGACAGCGCTTGACTGTCTTGTATACATCAGCAAACAATGTCAGCCAATAGTACCCTGCTCTCAGAATTTTATTAGCTTTTGACTTCCAAAAAAGGTGACCACCACAGTCTCCTTGGTGGAAGTCCTCCATGACCTTCTTTGCTTCCTTTTCCACCAAAAAATTTAACAGAATGCCACCGGGATCTTTCCAATACGGTGCAAAATTTAGAATGCAAAACTTGGCAACCTTCAACTTGAGTGTTCTCGCTTTGTTTCTAGTCATGCCGGGTGGTGGTGACAAATTGTTAAGCACATATATTATATCTGAATACCACAGAGAAAGAGAAAAAATTTCAGATACCTGAATTGACGATCCTTCCTCATTCTCATCAGACATAGCAGTGATCAGATTTATGTCCAAGGCGTGCAAGTTTGACTCGGCCATTAACTTTGCCAATCCCTGTCCTTTAACTAGCTTTGTGGGCTTTATTTCCACATCATATTCCAGCAAGGTTGCAATCCAATTGCCTCGTCTCCATTCCGGATTGGTCTGTATTAAAACATCATTGACAACAACGTTAGGAACATATGCCAAAATATGAGAATGTAGAATATATACCCGCAAATCTTTCAAGGCCTTCACAAGTGCAAGGGCTTGCTTCTCAATGATGTTGTATTTTAAGGCTGCATCTCTTATAGCTCTGCTGAAGAATGCAACGGGTCTTTCATGATCATCTCTTTTCTGCAGTAACACAACTGCCATAGTATGCTCCGAAGCAAATGAAAACAATATGAAATCCTGAGTGTAGTCCGGGCTGACTAGAGCTGGAGCTGAAGAAAGAGCCAATTTGACCAAATTGAAATATTTTATAGCCTCCTCCATCCATTTCACTTGGTTGTACTTCTTAAGCATGTTTTTAATCTCTCTTAAGTGTTCAGCAAGATTAGGTACAAAGCGGCGTAGAAAATTCATTTTACCATTTAAAGATTGTATCTCTTTTTTATTCCAG
Source organism: Pinus taeda (assembly GCA_000404065.3). Classification (NCBI taxonomy): domain Eukaryota; kingdom Viridiplantae; phylum Streptophyta; class Pinopsida; order Pinales; family Pinaceae; genus Pinus; species Pinus taeda. The sequence continues at coordinate 75,632 of APFE030802271.1, forward strand.
GGCAGATCGATTTGCTGAATTGCTTGCACACGTGCTAGGTCAATAAGAATGCCATCTTTTGAGATAATGTGCCCAAGTAGTTTTCCTTCATCCATGGCGAACAAGCTCTTCTTTGGATTCAACAACAAGCCATATTTTCTGCACTTCTGAAAGGCAGTTTTTAGATGGTACATGTGCTCTTCATCATATTTGGAAAACACTGTCAAATCATCCAGGTACACCACCAAAAAGAAATCCTTCTCATTTACAAAAGCCAAGTCCATTTCCCGCTGAAATGTGGCACCTGCGTTCTTCAAACCGAAAGGCATTTTAGCGTAATGAAAGTTTCCCCATGGAGTGGTGAACGTTGTCTTGTCTCGGTCATCTTCATGGACAGAAAATTGGTTATATCTTGAATAACCATCAAGCAACGACATATGAGATGCTCCCACTACTCGCTAAAGTATATGGTCCATTTTGGGAAGTGGATAGTTGTCTTTCAATGAAACTTTATTGAGATTTCTAAAATCAATGCATAAGTGAATCTCACCTATCTTCTTCCATACGGGCACCAAATTAGAGATCCAATCTGAAAGTCTGATGGGAACAATGATCCTTGATTCGTACAACTTGTTTATCTCATTTTCAATTGATGGCAGCAAATTTGGATTTAGCCTTCTCAAATTTTGTTTGAATGGTTTCTGATTGGGCTTGATGGGTATAGTGTGCTTAATTATATTGGTATCATATGTCTTTAAATCAAAATAGTCCCAAGCAAACACATCTACAAATGAAGACAACAAACTGATATATTTGTCCTTGATCTTTGGTGGCAATGCTTTGGACAATTTTACCAATTTAGGATTAGCAGTTGTTCCGATATTGACCTCTTCCACACCCTTCTTTGTTGGCTGCAATGTTGGCTTGCGGGCTACATCATCTTGATCAAAGAGTTCTTCTAAAGGTATCAAGCCTTTAGGAATAACATTATTCTTCAGCTACAACACGTCCATTTCATTGATCTGCATCTCATCTGTACCATTACCTTTACCATCGTCATTTTCTACATCAATTGAGGTCTCTTTGAACTTGCCTTTGTTTTGCAGAAAATCATCAATCTCCTCATCATCTTGGAAAAATTGCCAATATCTCTGATTGTCCAGGACAGTTAGACAATGCTTGACATGGATTTCGAATTTAATGTTGGAGTTCATTGGGATCTTCAAACTACTTACTGCCTTAGCAAGAGCATCAGCAATACTATTTTGTATACGAGGCACACATGTCAAGGTGTATTCTGAAAATAATTTTAGGATGTCTAGGACTGCACTACGGTAAGCCCGCATCCTAGGATGCTTTGCTTGATATTCGCCTCTGACCTGCTTGATCACCAATTCGGAGTCTCCATATACTAAAATCCTCTTAGCATTCAACTTTCTTAGAATCTTTAGGCTAGCAATTAGAGCTTCATACTCAGCTTCATTATTTGAACAATCAAAAGCCAACTTGTAAGAGCATACCCACACGTTACTAGGGACTTTGTTCAGGGCGGAGAAAGGACTGCATACCCAAATTCCAATTCTAGTGCCATCATTTCCCACTGCTCCATCGAAATCCATGGTCCACAAACCTTCTTCCTCCTCTTGCAATTGTTGGAAATCTGTTTGTTGTGCCTTGTCTGCTTGTTGTCCATTACTTTCAGCTGATTGCCCAACGGTGTTCTGCTGTTCTTCTTCTTCTTTCTTTAAAACTCCTCTGAAATTTTCTATTATTTCCAGAATATCATCTGCTTCTACTAACTGACTATCGATATCATTGAAACTATCTGAATATAAAACAAAAGACTCTAAATTTGTATGTACATAATTAATCGGATGATTTGTTTGTTTCTCCTTGCTTGTGATCATGTATTTCATTTTTTGTTCCCGGTACAATTTCCTCATTTGGCCAAACACTGGAATTGTCGCATAGGAGAAATCTAGCTGTAGTGTCCCTTTCAATTTCACTACCCAAGACCTGGAAAGAAGCATGCCAAACCTGGGAGGAATATCTACTACAACAACATCCATCAAAACATTCTTCATTGGGAGCTAATCGAGACTCACAACCAAGTCTTTGATGAGTCCTGTACATCTTACTCTACTGGAATCAAACGAATAGAGATCATGGTATTGCCGGGTGATGTCCAGACTGAGCTTATCCATAATAGCCTTGGTCATGAGATTGTGAGAAGCTCCGGAATCGAACATGGCGTTATGTAACACAAAATCATGCAATCTTAAACTGATATAAAAAGGTGGCACATCACTATCAGGAGACTCACCATTTGATTCTGGCCCAAAAATCATTTCAGGTTGATCATCTTCGACATTCACCATGTCGGACATTGGGTCTAAATTCAACATTTTAGATACTTACTGTCTATAACTGTTGTTCCTCATTATTTCAGTCAAGGGGATGGATACCTTTAATTTAGAAATCTCATTCTCTAAATTAAAAGCGGGAATATTTTCTACCTCTTTGACTGTGATTTCTTTCCTTTCCTTTTCTTTCGATGCAACTTGCTGATGTGATTGTTCTGTTGATGGTGATTTTCTACTATCCGATCAACTGCCTCCTTTCCTTTCCTTTCCTTTGTACAACTGATGAATCATTCTTTGATGCTTCAACATCCTTCCTTTTCTGAATTGATTTGACCAGTACATCTCTGTTTCTAAGTGAATATCGCTGCTACTGGGTGGACAGAGCATTCATATAGCCTCTTTGGTACTCATCTAATTCTTCCTCCAAGACGGTATCATTTGCAACAATGAAATCTACATCTTTGTGTGCAGCCAAACACTCTGCATACTCCTCATCCTTAGTGAGATAAATACGAAAATCATCAGGAGTAAAGAGGTGGTTTTCTTCACCTATTATATTCCCGTCCTCATCTGATTTTGGTCCATGCACAAAATTTTACTACAAAGGTGGCTGTACTTGCTGCTGTGTTGTCTACTCTTGGGCTCACTGATCTCTCTGTATTATTCTATATTGTAGTTGTTGTTGACCATGAAAGTTAGGATTTCTAACTTGTGGCTTTGGTTTGTCTAGTTTCACCCTTTCAAGCATCTGCTCTACCTTCTGGAGTAATTGATCTACCGAGGAAGACTCTTCTGTTCTAGTGACCTTCTTCTCTACCTTTTCTCTAGCTCTCTTGGTCAGCATATTTGCTTCAATGCTGACCGCTATCTTCTGCATGTCTTCCATTGTGGCCGGTTCTCTCTCTCTTAATTGATAAGCCATGTCAACATCAAAACCATCCAAGAACTTCACCATGGCTAGCCCCACAGGTGGCCTTAGATGATCTGGAATTTCATTATAAACTGAATTGAATCTAATGCAATAGTCTTGGACCGACTCACCAACATTTCTTTTGATTTTCTCATATTCGGCCAGAATTTGAAGAGGATTCTTTTTCACTTCCTAGCGGTTTAAAGATTGTATTTGTAGGTCAGCCAAGGTAGCGATGCATGCAGCTGGCAAACCTCTGAACCATTTCCTCACTTCACCTGCCAATGTCTGTACAAAGAGTCTCATTTCCACATTCTCCGCATCGATCTCATGAAGTTCATAGAAGTCTGCCATTTTGTCCACATGTTGCTGAGCAGTAATGCCATTAGGGGTGCCATAAAAAAATAGGATTTTGTTTTGATAATCTGTGGGCATATCATCTAAGACTTGAGGCAGAAAAAGGGGTGCAAAACGGGCAGCAATCACTCTTGGGGGATTCGGCCTTGGAGGTGTTGGAGGAGTGTGCACAGTTTGTGAGGGACTAGCAATTGGAGTTTGAAGCTGAGCTATAATGTAATTATCAATTGACCAGTTAGCCCTTTCCGTCTCCAATTCTACAAGAAACTGTGGATTGTGGATAGTAGAGTCAACCGCCCTTTCTGATTTGGTTTCGAACAACGATAGTTCAAACTGCTCATCAAACTCTAGCTCTTCAAGATACTCAAAAATGTCCGGGCATGAATGGGATTTGAACACGGGAGATATAGAGATTTCTTGACGACGAACTCGTTAAATCAAATTGGGATTTTCGTAGATGTGCGGAGGATCTAGATCTAGATTAGCTTTGGTATATCTTCTAGAAGCCAGCGTTCTATTGAGAAAAATCAAAGGACACAACCAACTCACTCAGCCTATCAAACCCTAAAATTATCATCTGGAAGCTTAGAATTATCAAAAAGTAAGGGGATTGATTCCATCCCCAACGGAGTCACCACTATGTTAGCAACCAAATCCACCTTAGGCTAAAGGAAGGCAAAATTCAAGGTAACCACAAAGCACGCTCAGTCTGGTAGCTAACCCTACCAGAACAGGAGAGGGCTCTCTCCGAGTCACACTCATTGAATAGATAAACGAAATGGTCTGAGATGACTTATAGTGAAATATTGTTCTTAGGCTAGTGAGTAAATATGGATACAAGAAGCAATTTGTTTTTTATGAATGACTAAGTTTCTGGGATGGTATGGGACCAACGAACAGCAATGAGCAGAGAATTTAATACAAAGGCACAGATTATTTCGTGAGGCAAGATAGGCGGAAAGTTTAGCAATTTAGGTTTGGAATAATGCGGAATGGAAAGATTGCTTAGGAGGGTGAAAAGGGCATGGACAACATGAATCCTTTTCAGCAGAAGAATAACATTGAACATGGAATTTTCCCATAGGCAGAGCAATAAAAATGAATTCTACCTTATCTAACTTAGAAAATTTCACTAGAAATGAATATGAAATGAACCATGAAACATAACGAAATACATATGAAACATAAGAGACACATTTGCTACACTCACAACCACATGAATCTCATGAAACAGAGCCACTGCCTTTCATTAATCCTCTGTCAAAATATACAATGAAGAAACAGAGTTTTTTTCCCACAGTCTCCCAGAAATTACAAGGCAACCAACCTTTTGCAAATGGTTTGCATACAATATATAGAATATGCTATGAGGAAATAGAACACCCAAGATTTGGGGAGTTTCTCAAATCATTACAAAATGGAGATGGAAAGCCAACCATTAGCTACAGGTGCAGCGTTACAAACATGAAAAATGGCTTGGGTGACTGTTTGCCTTCCTTTTCCACTTTGATAGAATCCAATCTGGAGTGAGAATACTTTAAACTTTGCCTTAGTTTCTGAAAAAAGTGAAGTGTAGATGACCGAGCCCACTTGACGAAAGTCGCGAATCTAAAGTTCGCGAAACGGAGGTGAATTTGGCCTTTTTCTCTATATGCACCATGCCACTTTGGAGGCTGTTTTGAGGCACCTGAAGGAGTCAAAAATGTGTCCAAGTGTGATTTTTGGAAGCATCATCTGTCTACTTTTCAACCCAAGTGGAATTTCTAAATTTGGTGATCATTTGCCCCTCCAAATCTTCATTCTCCCAAGACTGCTTCCTGTGTGTCAAAATAGGGGTAGAGAGGTCATTGTTTGGGTGTTTTTGACCTCCTGGAGACTCAAATCATGCCCAAATTTCTTGTCCAAGAACCAATAGTCGTGCTTTTACATTTTGAATCCAAGAATGCAAGCCATTTCCAATTTGGAGCTCCCAATCCTAAGCGTCGTGCTAGTGGCGCGAAGCACAGGGAGAAAAAACCTGTGTTGTGACCAAAAAATTTCCATGTGACAAAAATTGCCCCAAATTTCTTGAAATTTGGGTTGGAGGTTCTATAAGAGGCATTATGTTGGGCCACAGAGGCTTCAGCCAAGATTCGAAGCCGATCTTGCTCCTTTTGCCTCTTTTGTCTCTTTGTTGCTCTGCTCAATTTTGCCTTCAAGCTCCTTATCCAAGCTTTTGAACTCATGTTTCGTGCCCTGTAATGATAAACCATCGACCTCATTATGGTTTTGTCTCTGTTGGCCTACTCTAGCATTCTCTCAAGGTGGATGTTGATCCGCTCAAGCCAAGACTCATGGTCATTGTTAATCTCTTGCTCCAAGGTAGTGAGCTCGATCCTCCTTTGTTGGGCAGCTTGTCGATTCTCACGGATGCTTTGTAGCTCCATGATCTCCTGCTGGTCCTCAAGCTATTTGTTCCTCTGATCCAAACACCTAATGATCCATTTGGCCCTCTCCAAATTGAGTGACAAGTCTTGGATCTCCATGTTCTGCTCCTGGATGGTCATCCTAAGTCTGGCACTCTCCACATCTGCATCATCATCCTGAATGAGGATGAAGTCGGCCTCCTGTTCACCTGATGGCCCCTCATCATGCATGGGCCTCTTGCCCTTGTCCTGTACCTGTGTAGTCGATGCCAAAAGCGAGGCCCCTTCCACTTCGAGTGGAGATAACACTCGCTTTGCTGCTGCAAACAAGTGCCTACTGCCTCTCTGATATGTAACGAATACTGGCATAGTAGTGGTCTCATGGCGCTCATACTGATGAGAAGGACCACCTATCTCATGCTCTACCTCTGATAATACCTGTGAAGCGCTGAAGAGGTCACGGAGATGAAGTCCTCCCAAGCAATGCCCTGCAATCCCAACTGATGATCCATCAAAATCCAGATAAGAGCAAAGTGATAAACATTGTTAAGTTGCTACTGAGGGGTCTTATGCTGCATGAAGGTGTTCATCCTCTCTATGTTCTTGCAAATGAAAAATGGGAGGTTCATCATTCGGACCCTGGTAAAGTGCATGAGCAACCTGATGTGATAGGCATATAGACGAGAGAACCTCCCCTCACAGCTGAAGTACTTCATGATCAATTTCATGAGCGGAGCATATTCATCTTCCAAATATTTGAATGGAAAGACTCTTGTGAGCTGCCTCAAGAATCTGGCCTTAATGTAAGGCTCATAGTGTTTCCTATACACCTTCTTTTTCTTGTGCCATTGTTCTCCAACATTCGGTATGCTAGTTGCCACTGAGATAGTTTTGGGTGTCAATGTGAAGGTGACCCTGGCCAAGATAGACTGACCTCCATGTAGGTGAAGCACAAAAAGATGGGCCAACTCATGATGAACTCTAACATTAGCCACCCTTTGAAAAAATTCAAAACATGACAGATGCTGGAAACATGACATGGCAAGAGGGTAGGCCTGTAATTGAGTGAGGCTAGTTGGCTCATCTCTAACATGTTTGCCACTCTTGTGATGTCTCCTGGGAGCCTGTTCTTCCGAGGATGAATCACTTTATGTCTCCATCTCATACTCTGATGAATGCTCAGATGCCATGACTACTGTGTGTACTGTACTTCGGCTACCCTTTGATGATGGTGTGGAACTAGGTATTGTTGTGATATCTGCCACTAAGGGGAGCAATGAAAGCATGGATTACTAGGACGGGAGTAATACGATGGGAATAGGGGTTATGGGGATAAGTTTGTTTAGGGATATGTAGGGGGTTTGGGTATTTGATAAGGTAAGGTTTTGGGGTGTTATATTGACAAATAAGAGGGGATAGGGAATAGGGTTTGGTAGTGTTTTAGGGTAGGGATAATAGGAAAAATGAGAAAGGGGGGATAGGGAAAAATGGCAAGCAAGGGAAAACATGAGGGGTGAAAATGGGGCCTTGGCATCAACACCACTATTATGCAACCCTAGCACCAATGGCTTTTGGTGTTTTCTTTTGGTTGGTTTTATGAGTTTTGTTGCAATTAAACATAGCCATGAACCACCATATCATTCACAAAATTTGATGAGCAAGCCATGATATAGACCCTACCTATTGATTTGAGGGGTTTCACAAGAAACTTGAGGAAATTTGGAAAGATTTCGGGCCTTTGTGGGTGTACGCCATGTGCCAAACCCCATGTGCCTCACCCATTGAAAATTTTCACTATGGGGTGGCTTTGTGTGCGCTGCGCTTTGTGTGTGCGCCGCGCCCCTCTGTGTGTGCGCCGCGCTCTAGAAACTGCCTCCAACTCACTCCAAACATGCACTTTGTTCTCTCAATGCGCGGCAATGTTTCCCTATGCACTTGATTTGCACAATGACTTTGATTTTGGTGGAAACTTGTATATAAAGGCTTGGAAATCATGGGTTTAATTTTTTTCCTCTTCAAAAACCCACTTTGCTAATGTTATGTTTTGACACTTTTTCACTGACTTAAAGCAACACTGAATTTCACTTTTCCCTTTGAAATTTTAGCTCAAATGATGAAATTTTCGGCACTCTTTGTAGGGATTGTATGACAGGGCATTTGGCCATGGAAACCATGACTACACTTGAAGAAATCAACTAACGGCTTTTTTGAAAATTTTATCACAAATGACACTATTTGACTTTTCTTCAAAATAGAGTTTTGAAGAAGAGTTGAAGTCTGTCAACATGACGATGAAACTCTCTGAATCATAACTTTGTAACGGCCTCACTCTGGCTTCCATGGCTTTAATGGACCTGGTTGAAGACCAAATTGATTAATCCCTAGACCTAATTACTGAAAATGACTTTTGTCCATTAAAGGACCAGACCTTAACTGTCATTGACTTTGGGGATCATTGACAAAAGACCTAAGCCATTAGGAGCCAGACATGAGGGGAAATGACTAGCATGAGATTTTCCATCATATTATGGCATGCCCCTAGCAGAATGCAGCTGGGTGAATGGAGCAAGACACCTAAAAATGAAATGCATAAAGAGTTTTGATCTCTGACAGAGGACTAACCAGACCGACTCTAACATGAATCACAAGAAGAAACAATGGAATACCTTCTTAATGTATGCCCTTTTACCTCCACCTTATGGAATTGGGTGGCTTCAATTTTCAGACAAATGGATAGGGACATGTTCAGCATCACTAGAACTTTGAAGAACTGGAGGAGAAACTTCTCTGATTATGAAATAACCAACAAAGTTTGGACTCTGGTTCCAGGTTTTCTAATTTGGGATGTCTGGAAAGAACGCAAAAATAGGATTTTTAAGAACATAATGGTTCTATACCAGAGCATCATAGCTCAGATCAGTAAACAAATCAAAGATACTGTAGACATCCTTATCAAGAAAACCCCTGAGAACCCACCACAAAACCAGGATGTTCAAATACTTCTGCATTTGTATCTTTAGATGCCTTGCACCCAAGGCTTCAACAAGATTGTTAGTCACATAATAGCAATTAAGGACTTCTGGAAACCTCCTCCGTAGGGATTTTTGAAATGCAACATAGATGGAGCCTTGAAAGGAAACCCTGGGCTGGATGGTTATGGCGAACTCATAAGTGATGAGAAGGGATGCATAAAAATAATTTTTCATAGTTATTTGGGGAAATCCACCAATAATATGGTGGAACTCATGGCCCTAGAGAAATTCCTAGAGATCTTAATTGAATCAAATTTGCATAACACCATCATCGAAGTTGACTCTGAATTGATAATCAATTCGGTCAAGAGAACATGCAATGGCACAACACCAAAAAGAGTGTCGAAACACTGGTGGTTATTGTAGGTATATCAACATATCCAAACCCACCTAAAAACACTGAGAACCCTTAATTTTGTTCATGTTCGTAGAATTGCTAACATGCTAGCATACCAGTTGGTGAATGAAGGGGTTCTATGCTAAAAAAATAATAGAAGATATAACTGGATGGAGCTCCCCTAGGAAAATTGTGTGAAGATTGTCAGCAACAGGTTAACATAGATCGGGAGCACTTTCAGAGCTTGGAAAAACGTAAAGAAAAGATTAATGGAAACTGAGGAAAGAGGACCATGCACAGGGAAGATGCAAAAGGTACATAATGAGTAGGTTGGAGGGTTCATGACCAAGATGGCCTAGATCTCTTTCATCCTTTGGTTATCAGGATGGAAAATGCATGCAGGCTAACTCCACAATCGAACCCAAAAAAATATAGATTGGTGGCCTATTATTTCTTCGAATCGGACAGAAATGTTAAAGGGTGGGCTATTTACCGAGATCACTACCATCCCATGCATTTCGGGTGTAAACATGCTCGTTCTTTATTTTTCAAATCAGACCCAAAATTTTATAGTGAGGGGGCATATACATTTTTGGGTTTGGAAGAAAGGTTAAGAAGGGAGCTAGTTGTCGTTGTCCCTTCGATTATCCTCCATCTTATGGATTTTGGGCAGAGAATATAAACGAATGATAACTTGGAATTTGGGCCCGAAAATGTTTAGATAGGTGGCATAAGGTCCTCTTTGGGTCCGTAAGAAGAGTTAAAGTGAGGATGAGGTGTTAGAGCGAAGTTCATGTGTGATCGTTGGATCTTGGAAGCTTGTTTCACACGGTTCTTTGGTTTTCAAGTTATTGATTAGTTTTTGGTTGGTACTTTGTTCAAGTTGAGTGGGTCTTCAGATATGTGGGCCTGTCCTCAAAGGCGGTCAGTTTATTTTTGGATGTACAACAGTCCCAATACTAGGCTCCTCTGTAGTCTTGTTCGGGCTGCTCTTGGTTTTTGACGTTTGTTCGGTCTTTTTGTATGCCCAACTGAAGTGGAATCTTCACGGTGTGGGTACAACTTTATGTACATTATGTATTTTACTAGTTCAATAGAAGGTCCCACTCTTACTTGAGTAAAAAAAGAATTTTTTTCTAAGTCTAAGATATTTTCCTATTTGGTTTAATGTCATGTTTGTTTTATTTTGAAGAATGTTAGAAAGGAAAACTATTCTTAGGAGAAATATGGACTTAGTCTACAATTTTTAATCTAAATGAAGCAAAATACTAAACACCCAAATAAGGGTAATCTAGATCTGGGTCAAGGAGAGGGTACATTGTTTGGGATTTTCTCTGGATAAAAAATGTGATGTTGGCATCTATATTAGAATGCATTAATTACAAGCCTTCTTAGTAATGGGAAAATGTCAAATGTCTAACATCTGGATCTAGAGGTAATCCTCACTTTTTAATTTAGCTTCGTCTAGATCTCTATTATCAATGATATGTCCATTTTTTTGTTTTAATTCTTTATTGGATTTATGTTATTTTTTACTAACATGGCAATTGAGTTGGACCACTAACATGGTAATGATGGTATTATATCTAGAATAAAGGAAAGGTGTTATCTAGATGACTCCTTAACACTCTCGATGCTTGGATGCCAGATTCATTCAAAAATGAACTATCACATCTGGGTCTAGGACTTGTCATATAAGGGCTCATTGGAAAGTGTTTGGATGTTCGATTACTGGATTACATCATTTCTTAATTGCATATAGATCCTATAAGAACTAATATGCCATGGTATTTTGATGTTCTAGATGCTTGAATCCTAGATGATGTTTAAGTTGTGCTTACCTATGGATCCAAGATCAAGTTATTAGGTGAGGTTTCAAAAAATATAGATACTTGAATATCCATATATATGGATGAAAATAACACATATGTTAGATTACCAAATAACTATAGAGTCACTAACTATGTGACCAGGTTATCATGGATATCGATGTCATATTGTTAGTAAGTGTCAACATTAAAATATTATTGTGTGTGCTAGGAGCCATGGTATGCACCATAAGACACAATATATATTGACTCAGAAAAACATTATAATATAATATTTTAATTTCATCTAGCCAATGTGGTATATACTATTGTGAAACTCAAAGTTGACTAATAGCTTGTTAACACAGCCATTCATTTTTTCTAGTGAACTTTCAAGCTCATAATTGATTTAAATGAGATTGAATAATAAAATGATAAATTATGTGAATGAATATATCACTATATTTTTATTCTAACTACTAACTACTAATTTATTTTTATCAACCTCCAATAAACATTAACTTTGTTCATTTCATCTTTTTGTAGCTCTTTAGTCCGGAAAAATATTCCTCTAAGACTAGTAGTATGAGCAAAGTATAAAAGAAGAGTACTCACACTCATGGACTAATAAAAGATAGGATACATTCAATACTATAAATAAAATAGAATAGAAATATTTTAATAGAAGTGAAGAAAGAACTATAGCATAATCAAGAAAAATAATCAAAATATTTTCTCAATATTTTTTGCTAAATTGTTCAAAATATTATAACAAAAAAGATTGAGCATTTTGAATGAATAGATGAAGTACTAGTAGTATGATAAAAATAAAAGAAGAGTACTCACACTCATGGACTAATAAAATATAGGATACATTCAACATTGTAAATAAAATACAATAGAAAATATTGTAATAGAAGTGAAGAAATAACTATAGCAATGTTATTAATCGCAAAATATAATTAAAATATTTTCTCAATATTTTTTGCTAAATTGTTCAAACTATTAGAACAAAAAAGATTGAGCATTTTGAATGAACAGATGAAGTAATAGATTAATATTAAGACTAGATATTTCAATAGAAAATAGATTTATAACTTTGTAATAAATCATGTATATTTTGTCAATATAAATATAATTTTGGAGACATGTAAAAATGGTCACATGTGTTGATTATGATAGCATTAAAATGTTTGAACATTGCTCAAAGAGTTAATCTCTAATTTTTGACATCTCACAAGACCCTGTGACCCTAGACATATGAAGTTATCTTTGTCTCCAAGCATCTCCTAAGGCTTTATGGTCTCATTCATAACATGATCCTACAATAGATGGAAAAAGAAACTAGTGAATCCTTCATATCCTATGGATGATCCATATTATGGCACTTCTACAAAGATTGATTATTTCTATAAACTCCCATGAAATCCAACACTAAAATCCCTATGGGCTTATAGAGTGATTATCATATCAAGCATTTTCTCAATGGACAAAAAATAATACATCAAGTCATAACATGTATCTAGTCATACATCACATGCATTAATTAAACAATCATATGTATTAGATCATGTCAACACTTAACTATCATATGGATAACATAATAACATATATCTAATGTAAGTAGCTCCAACAACATTTATCAAATCATAGAGCATATCATCCAAAATATGACATTTAGTCACAAATTCATATCCTACTCATAATAAACTAGAGTGAATTATTTAGATCATAGATGAGATATACATTAATATTTACTCATTATGGATGTAACCATAATGTGCATCATATGCAAGTTGAAATTTTATAAATCACAATATTATGCAATCATAATATACATACATTCTAGTTTAAAAGTAATAATTGATATTCTTACACTTTCATGTATATGCACAAAGCCATAAACAACATAGAAATTGTCATCCCAAATGTACTTATATATAAAAATCAACAATCGATAAAGGTAGATATATGTCCATATACATAGGCACACTAATGTGGACATATAATGTAATATCTCCATTGATTATCTAATATAGCATTATGTCAAATATAACATCTAAGTTAGCTCATGCTGCAAAAGTATGAGTAATAAAAGTAGAACAAAGGATTAAACATAATCTCATTGTCAAAGTACCAAAGTTTTGAAGCATAGTCTCACTGTCAATGAAACTCATACCCTACATCTATGCAAGATATATAAAATTATTCTCTATACTCATGCATGAGGTTCGAGCATAATTATCATGCAAGTGAAGTCTAGAAAAGAAGTATATTGGTTATCGTCTTGTTTTGAGCATAACACATTTCAAAAGACTCAATTCGAGGCTTAGTCACCAAAGAAGAGGATTCGATACTCCTATTACATTTCTGTGCATGAGGGAGACATAGAAAAATTAAGGCACATTAGGCTTAAAATCTCATACAGTCCCTTGTACAACCAGAGGAGAAGCATAAGTGTTTTTGTGTATATAAGAGAAAGCTCATCACCTTGCTCGCAATCCTAGACAGTGGAATAAGGAGACAAAGAGTCTATGCATAGCAATGACAAGTTTTGGGCATACATATAAACAATCCAAGCAAACAGTGAGCCGACCTATGGTAACATTGAAAGGGAATTTTTTTTTTGAAATCGTTGTTGAAGAATTGAAAATAATAGTCTAAGGGTCTCTCTTTTGAAAACCCTAATCTGAGGGTATAGTAATAAAATTTTTCTACATATGAAAGTGGGGAGGAAGGAAATCACTTATACGCTAAGCCAATTCCTAGGCCCCAGGATCCATGCCTGAGGCAACCAATTGAGTTTCCTAGCCAATGAGCTGGAAGGGGTGCACGTGTATTGCTATCTATGGAATCAAGCCTGATTTCACACTTGTAAGGTGGGATAAAGTTGGAACTATTAGAGAAACCTCCAGGCTCTGCAAATGAAAAATACTCGGGAGAAAAGTAACTCAGTTGCATTCGTCAAGCTCGCATACTGGAAAGTGATAAATAAATCCAATCAGCAATCGAGCCAAGGTTTGGGTACTAACATGTGGGTAAACTGGTGATAAAAAACATTTAAATGGCTATTGAAGTGGGGATCTAAGTGTGACCCATCTACAAAAGAACGACCTCATCCAATACAAAATGTCGAGAGTGCTTATTAGAGAATTTGAGGACCATCCAACCATGAGTGCAAATGCGGTGCCAAGCTCTGAAAGGCGAGTGAAGCGGTCACGTCGAGCTCCAAAAGGCGAGTGTAGAAACCCTTGTGCCCTGCTGCCTTGTATGCACATATCATAAGAATAGCTATTTCATGCACCCTCTGAGCTCTCCGCAGTAAATAATCATTCAAATTTGGACCCCAATCCTTTAGTCTATAGCTTTAGGAATTTAAGAAGATGCGGCATCATACAGTTTATCGATATGTGCAGGGTGCAGTATCCGCACCAAAGAGCATCAAACCGACGAGAAGCCAAATGCGGTCACTTAACACTATTTTATTTTCTTATATAGGACCCCAAACACAAAACACAAAATTGAATATAAATATAATATAAAATATGATTAAATTATATTATATTAAATAAATATTTATAAAATAATATAACATTACAAATTATATTAAATTAACAATTTATAAAATATATAATATACATTAAATTAAATTAAATTAAATGATATGTTATATTTAATTTAGTTTATTATAATTTTAATCTTGGTTATTTATCATATTAATTATATATAATAATAATTAGAGAATATTTATATGATTTTTGTTGAAATTAACCATGTATTTTATGTGCTACATGTTAATAAAAATTTAACGGTGGCATTGAAGCAATTATGATGAAATCCCATGGTATCTTGTAATTAAACATCTAAGGAAACCCTAGTTGAACATGGTTACGCAATATGGAAAACAACAATCCATTCATTGATTTAATTAAATTTTAAGAATATAAATATGATGACACCCAACCATATGTAAATTGTTCAAGTCGAATTTAAATGCACGTAAATATTTCTCTTAGATAGTTAATAAATTTAATAGTACAATGAATGCAGAGAATACATTGTTTGAATATAAGAGATATGTGTTGGAGGGTTCATGGAAAAATGAAACAGATGATCCATTAGTTAAGCATTGTCATAATTTGTTTATAAATATATACAAAATAATTTTCCAATAAAAACAAGTTCTCATTTCTAAGTAATGTCAACTATAACAATCATGGAAACTATTGCATTCAATGCATCTTGGTTCTTGTCTTTTGAATGGGAGGATTATTTCTCAATCCATGAGAATAAAACACGATGATGTTGATTCTAACTTGTTCACAATGAAGGCTATCAATGAGTGGTTTGAGGAGAAAGAAGTGATTGGTCACACAAGTCTAGGTTCAAAAAGGGGTTTGTATGATTAAGCATTGTCATAGTTGATTTTTAAATGCATACAAAAGAGTTTTCCACGAAATATCATGTTCTCATTTCCAAGTAACATCAACTATGAAAACCAATGAAACTATTGTTTCCAAGGCATCGTAGTTCCCATCCTTCAAATGGGAGGATTTCTTAGTCCACGTGAATGGAACAAGTGACGTCAAGTTCAACTTTTCCACTATGAAGGGCAATGAATGATGAGTGGGTCAAGGAGAAATAAGACATTCAGTAAGCGAGTAATAATATGAACTCATATATTAATCTAAATATATATCTACAATGCTTGGATATCAACAATTTACTAGCAAGTTCTCCACTATTTCAACATATATTAGGATTTTGGAGATAAAGTAACAAGGAAACCATTATAATCCGATTTGTTACCATGGCCAAATATCCTAAACATGCACAAATAAATTTAACATATCATAAGCATAGTTGTGACGAACCATCGATAATTGATTGAACCAACACATATGATCATTGTAGCTTAAAATTCACATCTAGGAGGGATATATCCACCATGAACAAGTTAGTTATGAACCAACAATAGGTCTTAAGGTCTAACATGGTTAGCACCCAACAACATGGATATTTTAAATGGATAATTTCATCTCTTGACATTTATATTATAATTTTACCATTTGTTTGTATAATTATTTATGTGAGTCATATACGAGTCTTCAAACTCTCCCATATTGTCAACACATGTATCTACTATAACCATGTCAAATTTCAATGCATGTAAGCACAAACTGAAAAAATTTCAATGGTTTCCCCTTTCACATGTTAGTTTGTGAAGGGTCAATTAATTAAAGCATAATTTCAAATAAATGTTAAATGTTAAGTGGTAGATTGTTGCTTAGGTGTAGGCCTGCAGCAAGTAACAATAAGCTTGACATCAATGATAATTGGTTCCTAGCTAGCCATCATTTTTACATTCATGGAAACTCATATCCATAAAGATTGGAAGTAGGAGCATAACAAACATATAATAAATTATGTGTGATTCATTGAGGCATCATTGTTTTTTATATAAATGATGTTGAAAATGATGATGATGATGAAGAAGAAGAAGATGACAAAGATGATGGTGATTATGACCATGTTGATGATGTCTATGATGACAAATATGACGATGAAGGGTAAGAAGTTTTCTCAAATGGAAGGGAAAAGATTTTCCTCAACCTCTCGACTATGAAGTACATTATAAGTCTGCAACTAGTAAATAGTAATAAATAATTTCATCTCCTTGAAATTCATATATGTTATATTTTTTTCATTTGATTGTCGAATTATTTTTTTGATTCATAATTGAGTCTCAAAACCCTCCCATATTGTCAATGCATTCATCTACCATTACCATGTCAAATTTTAGTGCATATCAGTGCAAAGTGAAAAAAATTTCAACGTTGGCCCCATTCTCAAGTAACATCATGACTAGTTCAATAGATTTCTGCAACCCTCAAGACAAACCATTATCTCATCAATGAAAAAAAAATATTTTCATTTGTTAGTACCATGCTGCATAATCAATCAATTATAAACCCACTTTTAACACTTAAACATTAATTTAGTCATTTTTCTAAAAATCATTATGAGATCCCCTCATGGTAACCCTGTTCATTAGTAGTCACGGGCCTACTTACATATTTTGTGTGGGTACCCCTTGCCAATTCCATCCAACCCACCAAATCCTCGCACTGGCACCCTTTTCAGGTGGGCATCTTGGTGTGCCCAGCACGCGACGCTCCTATCGACGCCCAAGCATCGCATCTTTGTGTAGGCGTTCACCTTGTTGCGCAAATCAGTGAACACAAATCATTAGCTCATCAAAGACAACAAAATATTATCATTTTTTAGTACTATGATGCATAATCACTCAGTTATAAACCATATTTTAACACCTAAACATTAGTATTTTAGTCAATTTTTCATAAATCATTATGAGACCCCCTGGTGGGAACTTTGTTCATGGGTAGTCAAGGGTTCACCTTACTTCTTTTTTGCGGGCACCCCTTGCCAAGTTGGGCCAACCCACCAACTCGTTGCATGGGTGCCCTAGCGTGCCCAACACATGATGCCCCCATGGGCACTCAGGCACCTTGCCTTTGTGCAGGTAGGCCTAGGGTGCGAGCATTTGCCTTGCTATGCAAATCAATGAACACAAATCATTATCTCATCAATGTCAACAAAATATTATCATTTTTTAGTACCATTTTGCATAATAAATCAATTATAAACCAAATTTTAGCACCTAAACATTAATTTAGTCAATTTTCTAAAAATCATTACGAGATCCCCTAGTGGGAACTCGGTTCATTGATAGTCATGGGTCGATCTTACTTATTTTATGCAGATGCCCCTTTCCAATTCAAGCCTACCCACCAAATCGTCATACTGGCAACCCTACCAAACGGGAATCCTAGCGTGCCCAACATGTGATGCCCCCATGGGCACCCGGGTGCCTCGCCTTTGTTCAGGTGAGCCCATGTCATGGGTGTTCGGCTTGTTGTGCAAATCACTCAACACAAATCATTAGCTCATCAATAAAAACAAAATATTATCGTTTGTTAGTACCATGTTGCATAATCAATCAATTATAAACTAACTTTTAACGCTTAAACTTTAAATTAGTTAATTTTATAAAATCAATATGAGACCCCCTAGTGGGAACTCAGTTCATTGCAAGTCAGGCCTACCCACCAAATTGTCACACTGGTGCCCCTACTGGATGGGCATCCTGGCATGCCCACCACGCAAAACCCCAATGGGCACCCTAGCACCTCGCCTTTATGAAAGCACACTCACAGTGCATGCATTCACCCTCTTGTGCAAATAACTCAACACAAATTATTAGCTCATCAATGAAAACAAAATATTATCATTTGTTAGAACCATGTTACATAATCAATCATTTATAAACCAATTTTTAACGCCTAAATATTAATTTAATCAATTTTATAAAAATCATTATGATAATCCCTGGTGGGAAATTAGTTCATTGGAATTCATGGGCTGACCTTAGTTATTTTATGCCAGTGCCCCTTTCCAAGTTGGGTCGACACACCAAATCACTACAGTGGTGCCCTTGTCAGGTATGGGTCTTGGAGTGCCCAACACGCGATGCCCCTATGGGTGCCCGGGTGACCCGCCTTTGTGAGGGCACACCCAAGGTGCGAGCATTCACCCTGCTGTGATAATGAGTGAACAAAAATAATTACCTCATTAATGACAATAAAATATTATCTTTTTTTAATACCATGTTTCATAATCAATAAATTATAAAGCGGATTTTAACACCTAAACATTAATATTTTATTCATTTTTCTATGGGTGCCCCTTGCTAATTCGGGTTGACCCACTAACTCATTGCACGAGTGTCGCGGTGTGCTTAACACAAGATGCCCCATGGGTGCTCAGGTGCCTCGCCTTCATGTGGGTGTGCCCACGGTGCGGGAATTTTTCCTACTATGCAAATCAGTCAACACAAATCTTTAGCTCATCAATGACAAAAAAATATTAACATTTGTTAATACCATCCTTTATAATCAATGTATTATAAACTGAATTTTAACACCTAAACATAATTAATTTAGTCAATTTTCTAAAAATCATTATGAAACCCTTGTGGGAAATCTGTTCATGGTAAATCGTGAGTCTAACTTACTTATTTTGTGTGGACACCCATTTCCCAGTCAGGTTGACATACCAACTCGTCGCACGGGTGCTCAAGTACCTCACATTCATGCAAACACGCCCAGGGTTCGGGCATTCACCTTGCTATGAAAATCAGTCAACAAAAATAATTAGCTCATCAATGACAACAAAATATTATCATTTGTTAGTACCATGTTGCATAATAAATCAATTATAAACTGATTTTTAACACCTAAACATAATTAATTTAGTGAGTTTTCTAAAAATCATTATGAGACCCCCTTGTGGGAACTTTGTTTATGGGCATTCATGGGTTGACCTTATTTATTTTGTGTGGTTTCCATTACCAAGTTACGTTGGCCCACCAACTCATTACACAAGCGCCCTCGCGTGCCTAGTACGCGATGCCCCATGGATGCTTGGGAACCCCGCCTTCATGCAGGCGATCCCATAGTGTGGGTTTCATCCTGTTGTGAAAATCAGTCAACACAAATAATTATCTCATCAATAACAACAAAATATTATCATTTTTTAGTATGATGTTGCATACTCAATCAATTATAAACTGAATTTTAACACCTAAACATTAATTTAGTCAATTTTCCAAAAAATCATTATGAGACCCCCTTATGGGAACTTTGTTCATGGGAAGTCATGGGCCAATGTTAATTATTTTCTGCGAGTGCCACTTACTGAGTCAGGCTGACCCAAGAACTTATTGCATGGGCGCCCCTCCCGGGCAAGTGCCGTAGCATGCCCAGCACACGATGCCACATCGGTGCCCGAGCACCCTGCCTTCATGTGAGCGTGCCCACGGTGTCGGCATTCGTCGTGCTATGCAAATCAGTCAACAAAAATCATTATAAAGTCAATGACAACAAAATGCTATGATTTGTTAGTACTATGTTGCGTAATCAATCAATTATAAACCAACTTTCAACACCTAAACATTAATTTAGTCAATTTTCCACAAAAATATTATGAGACCCCCTTGTAGGAACTTTATTCATGGGAAGTCAAGGGTCAACCTTACTTCTTTTTTGCTGGCACCCCTTTCCAATTCAAGTCAAACCACCAATTTCTTGCACTGGATCCCCTACCAAACAGGTGCCCTGGCGTGCCTAGCACGCGACTCCTTGATGGGTGCCCTGCCTTCACGCAAGTGTTCACCTTGTCGTGCATGTGCACATTTTTTCTTTGCATATTTCACACTTATTTCTCACTGCCATGTCACCAGATTCACCTGTCACCCAACTCGCTCAGACCATTCGACATGCCCAACTCATTCATGCAAGTTGCCTTTGGATAGATGGGAATGCTGATGTCATACACACGATGCCCTCAGGTCACTTCACTTGTTCATTTCTCCCATTGTGTTTCCCATTGTGTCACCCATTGGGTATGCCCCATTTGCACGTGGTCACCAAGTCACTTGCCTCTGTGTTGTGCATGCAACACCCCCACAATCGTACTTCAGTTCATAGTTCCTTTTTTTTCCACTTTGAGTGGGCATGGGCAGTCATGGGCCAACCTTACTTCTTTTGTGTAGGCTCCCTTTCCAATTTTGGTCGACCCACTAACTCATCATACACGTGCTCCGACGTACCCAACATGTGATGCCCCATGGGCACCTGGGTGTACCCAAGGTGTGAGAATTCACCCTACTGTGAAAATAAATCAACACAAATCATTAGCTCATCAATGAAAACAAAATATTATCATTTGTTAGTACATCCATGTTACATAATAAATCAATTATAAACCAGTTTTTAACACCTAAACATTAATTTAATCAATTTTCTAAAAATCATTATGAGACCCCTTGGTGGGAACTCAGTCCATGGGTAGTCATGGGTTGACCATACTTCGCATGTATGCCTCATTGTTGTGTCTACTGGTTCACCCATCTCCCAACTCATCCAGTACGTCTACTTAACGAACAAAATTCAAAATTGGAAATGATGGTATAAACATAAATGAGCTTCTCTTCATTTCAAGAATAATAATTTCTCTACTGAACAAGGCCAAACACATGAAGGTGGAAGCTTATATGACCCTTCCCTCCCTCCCATCACATCCTCTCAATTCCTCGACACCTAATCTATCTACTATAATATAATATTTGAAAGAAACACAGTAACATTCAAACATAAAAACTAGGAACATAAAAATTTAAGGTGAACGAAAGAGAGCAAACCTATTGAAAACATATAAATACATACCTTGTACTTTTCAAAATTTTGATATCGTTAACCTTCTTCCTCATCCAAATCATCATTTGTATCATCCAGTTTAGTATTCATGTACAAAGGATTCGCCATAGCAGTATCCTCATCATCATCTAGATCATCATCTGGAATGTGCTCTTCTACATTTGGTTCAACTTCTTCAAGTTCTTCACCCGACACAATGTCAATATCATCTAGTTAATCAAAATTAACATTATCTCGATTAACATATATTCCATGAACTTCTTTGACATCTTTGTCTAACACTGCATGAACCCCCTGCTCCTCTACATCATCTTATTCTTCAAATTCATCCTCTTCCGCTACATTGTACTTTATGAGCCTTCCTCTGGGATCATATCCAACAACATATGACCAACCCACTTTACCTAGAGAATCTACATAAACTACATGTTCACATTAGCTTGGAAGAGTATATCGCTCTTATCTTGGCTTAAGATTCCTTGTATAAACTATGGTAAATCTATTAGCATGCTCAATAACAATTCTATCAGGGTCATGTTCATGGATTCGTAGCCTAAACCATTTGTCATCAAACATGACTATTTTGAAAGATTCAAAGTCATACTCAAGTATATCATGAAGATACCCATAGTATGGATTGTCAAAGAGTTATGGATGTCTATAACCTCTAAAGGAAAAATGATAACTTGAAATACTACAGTTATCCCACTATAAGAAGTTTTCATCTTTTCATCCAACCCTTTGATGTGGAATATGCGACCATTGCACCACATTTTTTTGTGGTGTTTCAATTGAAATATGTCAAACGCATAAAAATTTCATTTTCAATTCATAAGCATATTTATACTAGAAAAATTTGTAAATTAAAAAAAAAACACACCTAGATGATTTTGGTCATGAAACTTCTTAGGAAGCTAGGCATTCTGATGGTTGACTTCTTTAGGACATGTAACAACTAAATTAGGGTTTGATGGGCCCTAATAGTACTGATCTATAGGTTGGGGTTGATGTGCCCAAATTGATCTGTAATACATATGCATCAATATAATTGTAAAGAAGCTAAGTAGTATGGGTGAATATGCTTGGTTGATAATATTTTAAACCATATGCTAAATCAATTTCCCTTTGTGTAAGATTCACATCTCCACTACATTGAGCTTCTTTGACCAATGTAGACACACCATACCATGATAACCTACCATTATTAGCTTTTTTATATTGTTCAATCCATACCTTCATCCAATCAAGATTATTCACAATGTATAAATGTATTACATCACACTCTTGACCAGTGGTACTTAAATAAAACAATTCACATATATATAGTTAGTTACCATGTTATACCTTCATAATAATGGATTATGTAGGAACTCTAAAAATTAAATAAGTACCATATACATAAGAAAACAAAAAATTCAAATGTGTTATAAATTGCCAGTATCTAATTACATCTCACTTTTCTCATTCTACCTTTCTCGCAATAGGTGTTCCCCTTCAAATTAGTTCATGGAGTTGACATCCCAAATGTGATCTAATACATTAATACTTTTTCCTATTTTACGATTATATTGACGAATATAAACCATGGTTTGATATACCATATGTCCCTCTACCATAGAACCCTCAAGACATACTCTATGTTTGACCAAATCCTTTAGTGATCTCAAGTGCCTCTCAACCATCCACATTGATCTTGTGCATACAGATCCACACTTTTCAGTCTCCTCGACTTGGTGTATGAGGTAGCATTCTTGTGCATTGAAAAATTCCAAAGGTAGATCCTTTTGCATTTCACACATTAGATGAGGAATTTGTTTCCTCCAATACTTTATATCTTATTTATCAATTTATTTAGATGACAACCATCTACAAATGAAGAAAGCAAATCACAACTTTCAACAAAAAAATTATATAGCACATGATGAAAATTAAAACACATAGAGTCAAAAATATGTGACACAACTTATTTAACAAATTACACTTTGCACATAAGTATACACTTACCTCATGTATTTTCCAAGATAATATATAACTCGTTTTACATTCTTGTCAAAGTTTTCTTAGAGAGATAGAGGTAGAACATACTGTAACAAAAATAATGATCAATCATTATCTTTTACCAAATTAGTAGAAAAGAAACACTATTTAACAAGACTTTTCACCATTGTATAAATATATACACCAAAATAATTACCTTACTGAACATATGCTAATAATGAGTTCTTATCCCACCTAATTAACCTTTCTTTGTTGGATATTCTTTATGTTCGAAGAAAATCTAGTTGGAATTTAATTTTTTTGATAACGTCTTTAACATCCTTGCTTTGCGGCTTTGTCAATGACCATAGTAGGGCCCTTATATGTTGGCCATCTCCATCTCTATTTGAATGAGTCACACCTTACAATGCATGGTTGGCCTCTTTAATGTTATTAAAAATCTTGATAATTTTTTCTTTATCTCTCTTTCCATTTAAGATTCACCATAAGGTCTATGATACATTCTTCCCAATGTGCATTGTATCAAACAAATGAACAATTTCTAAGTGCTCATAGTAGGGATATATATTGAATTGCTCAGCATAACTTTTTATTCCTCATGGAAGTGCCCTGTTATTAATGCTGTAGAAATTTTGAATAATATGACACTTAGTCACAAAGATTATCCTGATTATACATTATTTGCATAATCATGCATAATACATAACCTCCTCTACGTTGATCATCAATTTTGCGGAATTAAGAAACAATTGCATGCACACATTGAAACATCAATCACACATATCAACACAGTGTGTACTGAGGAAATCATACAGCTAAAAACCCCCAACTATCTGTATATTATAATGATAGAGAGCATGTAACAATACATAGTACAATACTCCTCGCAAGTACTCAGTACTATCTCCACCTGTTACACACAAACTAGCTCAGATTTGAATCAATCACAGGTTCAAATCTCCTCCGTTGCTTGTCTGCCTCCACTGTGCAATCATACATGAGAATAGATGAGAATGGTTGATCTAAACTTGTATTTCCCTTGTGTTGCACTATGCAATCCTCATTGGCAATCTCAATCCACTGATTGTGCAAATCTCATGCACAACTATAGTCACAAGTGACAGCTGTCTTGCCCTTTCACTCACCTCTAACACTTGTCTCCACTGAACTTTCCATGCACTGAGTTAACTGATGTATTATTTAGTTGATTTATGAGTTAATAATTAGTGAATTAATTAATAATTAATTCACACCACTCATCACTAGTGTATTTGGCAGTTAGACTAAATACAACTAGTTCAACTAAGTCAAACTGAACACAACTCCATCAACTCCTCAATCAACTCCACCAAACTCAATTACTTGAGTTCTAACTGAAGTCCATCATGCAATAGCTCAACCAACCCATAGGAAAAGTGTATTTTCTTCTGGCAGTTGCATGTGCCACATCCGTAGCTCGAATTGAAGAACTGCAAGAGGTTAAGATAATGTTTATAGTCCAAATATTATAAAGAGCTAATAATATTTGACTGTTCTATTTTTAGACTGGTAGTCTAAAAATAAAATCCGCCCATATGTCTAAAAATAGAGGTCCATCTATTTTTACCAACATGACCAATCATCCACAAACAACATCCTGCAACTCATAGACCATGATCCATATGTCTAAAAATAGACATAGTTTAAAAATAGACTTTGCGCCAAAATAGCCTGCAGGCACACTTAGTGAAGGTGACTTCTTTTCACTAAGCTCCATCATCTTGTTGCATTTTCAGCACTCCCTCTCAACAAGATATGGATTATCTACAACCCCTATCCTGTAACTCTGGAATGTTCTGCATGTAACACATCTACCTGGTGCACTTGTTCCAACAACACTTGGAACAAAAACACTCCCAACTAACCACTCTGTTGGGCTAAGAACATACTCTGATGATGAAGCTCTACTTGCTGCTGACAAGTGCTCCCTCTCTGACATCTGCGCTACTACAACATCTCCATGAATCTCGCACTAATTGCACACCTCTCTGTGCCACCTAGCACTGTGCAAAACACTTCTGCCTCTCGCATTGCTGCAGCCTGCTAGATATGCGTTGTCCTGGGATTCTCTGAATTGTCGCTCTCTTTACTGCTCCATCCGCATCTATCTCTACCTAATCAGTCAGTTCCTGCTACTCCACATCGGGGCTCTTATAGCAAGGTCTCATCCAAGAGGCTGGGTACCTCAAGGATCGTGCCCCTCCTCCTTGGGACGATCACTCTATATCACCCCACCTCCTACCTAGAGGTATGGCTGCATGTGATCCCTCAGCCCACTTGGCTCGAAATTTCCCCCTACTGGAGGTCTCTGCATGAGTAGATGTCTCTACTCAATCTCCACTCAGCTTCCCCTGTTGTAGTTGCTCCACAACCTCCTGAAGCTGCTGCACCAATCGT
>APFE030802295.1:0-14905 GCA_000404065.3 Pinus taeda
TTATGATCATTATAACCTTGTGTTATAATATTGATAAATAAAAAGTAAAAGAAGAAAATATATATATGTTTAATTAATAGTGGTTTAACTTCAACTTCATATAATATCTCTTGTCATCAAAATCTCATTTTAAAATTATCTTTATTTAATATTAGATTAAATAGTGGTTTAACTTCAACTTCATATAATATTTCTTATCATCAAAATCGCATTTTAAAGATACCCTTATTTAATATTAAAATTATATAGTCACATGTGCAGTTTTGTAATTTACTTTTCATTCATTTCAACTAGCCTACCTTGTTGTAAATGTTTGCTGAAATAGATGCACTATGTGTACTTATCACTCTCTTGACATAAAGGTAAAGACATTATGTTATAATTAAAGCAATGTTTCTTGTGGACAATTTTGTTTCTTCAAATCTGCAATTTTGTAATCTACTTTTCATTCATTTCAACTAGCCTACCTCATTGTAACTATTTGTTGAAATAGCTCCTCCACTATATTTAATTATCACTCTCTTGACATAAAGGTAAAGAAATTATGTTATAATTAAAGCAGTGTTCCTTGTGGATGATTTTGTTTATTCAAAGTACTTTTACAGTAATTTTTATGTCGAATACAAGATAATTAAAAATTTCAATAAACAAATTCATTCATATTTATCAAATTTCCAAAACATTCCAAAATCTGATTGAGTAGACTACTTAAACGCAATATCCAATGGAAAACTTTGATTTAGTGGACTATTTAATCAAGTATCCCATGGACAGATCTAGATGTTGTACAAGATTAATGTTTCCAAGGGAGGAGGAGTCTTAACACACAAATGCATGCATTTAGGATCAAATATTATTCACTAATGTTTGCATCATATACTAGCAGAAACACATTGGTAAATATGGTTGATATACGCCATAGGCATATACGAATAACATGCACAACCACATTAGTAAATGTGGTTGATATGTGTGGAATGTGTATAATTATGATTATTATTATTATTACTACTAATTGATATTTAATTAATTGTGAATTAATTAATTAATAATGAATGAAATAAAAAATGAATTATTTAATGAATCACTTTATTATTTAATGAATAATAATAACAATAAACTAATAATAAATTGAAGAGATTAATAATACAAACCTAAAGTATATAAACCCTAAGATAAATATTATAAACTATAAAATAAACATCCTTAACCATGGTTGACCATGGTTGATTTTCATATTGACAAAATATTTGACACAATGCGACGTTGGACTATGTTTGACCATGATTGATTTTCATATTGAGACAAACTTCCTCACAATACAAACTTAAACAATTGTTGACCATGGTTGATTTCAATATTCAGTCAATATTTGTCACAATGACATGTTAGACCATAGTTCACCATGGATGACCATAAATGTCACAATTTGGCGTTGGTCCAGGAGAAAATTTTTGTCACAATGCGACATTGTACCATGGTTGAACATGGTTGATTTTCATATTGAGACAATCTTTGTCATAATGCAACATTGGACCATGGTTGACCATGATTGATTTCCACATTATGAAAATCCTATGATAAAGCATAAGATAAATATTATACACCAACAGATATAAACCTTATGATAAATATTATAAACGCTAAAATATGATTCATATTATAAACCTGAGGGATTAACTATAAAACACCAAGGTATTATAAAGCCAAGGCAATAATATTAAACCCAAGGAATAATAAACCCAAGGGATTATAAACCCACGAGAATAAGAATTCTCTAGTATTGTGAATACTCATATACACTATGTATCTTATCTTAACACACAAATGTGTGCATTTAATATTGAATGTCATCCACTAATGTTTACATCATATACTATGGAAATATTGAGTCAATTCAGGCATGTCGGGACACTGATAGGTTTGAAACCGATATAGATACTAGGCACTAATCATAGAATTAAAAAAAAATGTTCCGAAAAGCTCAATTGTTCTTCCTTTTTATGTCATTGTTCTATTATGATTAATATATATATATATATATAATAAATATATAATATATATATATACAAAACTCCATTTTTGGTTCAAGATATCATTAATCCAATATTATACTAAATATGTGTGTCACAACTCTTACATAGTAAAAAAAAAATTTTATTACCGCGGACCTAACCCTACCTACTTTCATTTAATATTTAATTCTATATACTACCACAATGTATGGATGGTTCACATATAAAATTGTTACGACCCATTAGTCGATTCATAAATTAATATATACGTATCTATTGGGACATTTCATGCGAATCCATAGTGATATTGGGCTGATATGGTGTCTTATCGCTTTGGCATTTACGCCGCCACCTGGCCCCGGGAATTTAAAGTTAACTTCGTGATTCCAGCGTTCATACACTGTTAGGGATCTACTTGCTATCCGGAACTGATACAGCTCTTGGAGATGGAGCCACGGTAGCTGGGATATTAAATGTTTCAAGCCGCCCGTAAACCCTCGGGATCACGCCATGAATTTGGACGCCCAGGATTTCACCCTGAAGATCAACGGTGGTAATGTCTTGGCCTGGAATAAAAGGAGTTTGTCTAGGGTTATTTCGGCATTTGCGCGATGTCTGCAAGACAGAGCCTATCGGCTCGGATCTCCTCTAATTATACCAGGGCCACCTCAACTCGGCTCCTCCTTCACGGTGGCATACCCACAGCTTCTCTGCATTGAGACTTGCCTAGAATGAGATCGTCGCTACTATTCATCTACAGGAGATGACCGGGGTTTTTCTCGTCTGATATTTGCCTGAAGGTAATGGCGATTCCTCTTTTAAATTAAATCAGTGTGATTTATTTTCTAAACTTATATTTATCAAACCCTAACTGCCGGTTAATGTTGTAAAAGTTTCAGGGTATGGAGCGCGAGGGTATGGTGATGGAAGGTTCTCTGCACTTCCAGTTTTCTCTGCGCATTACAGGTAAGTCTCCTAGCCACGGTCTTCAATTTCTTTTACTGGCTCGTTGGCTGAATATGATTCTCTTTCTACCAGGAGTCTTATCGTGCTCTCTTTCGGCTGGTCCGAGTTGTGAATTTCCTCGACAAAGAGTCCCGGTCGTGAAGGGTTTTATCTTTATTTTTATTACCTTTTCGCTTCTGGTAATTTGGTTTAGGGTTCGATGACCTGAACCCTTTCAAACCCTCTCGGGGTTTCAGGATCTGTAATGGACCAATTTCCTATTTATATTATCGGGCTTAGCCAGTCGGCTTACCCTCTTATAGCGTTTTTTGTACAATGTTATGCGCCATGTTCGGCTCCAGCCTCGTATTGGCTTGCACGGTTATTATTTACTGTTTGAATACTCTATTCTGTATAAATTTTAATATTTATTCCGGCTATGATCTGAGATTTGCACAGGCTGTGGTTATTCGTTTGCCGGGTTAAATGTAAGCTTATGAGGTTCATACCCTGCCGTAACAGCTACTG
Source organism: Pinus taeda (assembly GCA_000404065.3). Taxonomy (NCBI): domain Eukaryota; kingdom Viridiplantae; phylum Streptophyta; class Pinopsida; order Pinales; family Pinaceae; genus Pinus; species Pinus taeda. Next base: position 3,489 of record APFE030802295.1, read on the forward strand.
ATTTGGGTTGATTCATTCTCAGGAATGTACCTCTGTTTTTTCGTTTCCTCAAGAAATATATCTATATTCCTGTATTTCAAGAAAATGCATTTCTATTCTGATTTATGGTTTCAAGTATGACTCTGGTTATCGTTTAGAATGTATCTCTAGCTTTTCGATGTATTGGTTCTCTTTTTCCTGTAGAATGCCTTCATCAGTTGATACTTATTAAAGATTTAAGTTTATATCGTTGTCGGCCCTGCCAGAAAATAACTCACGATATGGTATTGATGCGTATATTGTTCTTTCCATAGTTGAAGCAGGGTTTTCATGAATAATTAATTGTTCAGCGTATAATACATGGTTCCTAACTGTATATGGTCGCTTATCTTCTACCATGCGGTCACCGTCAACTACCTATTTCGGTCGACTCCGCTGATGTTTTCTGGGATGAGTCTTGTAATGTTTTACCAGTCTCTTAAACCCTCGTGGTGAGTACTGGGGCGTTGCAAGACCCGTGCATCCCTCGGTCTTATTTGTTAGCAAGAATACTCTGTTATTTATACTACATTTGATGGTTGTCTGTACTATGTATCACACGTTTGCTTTTCCAGGTATTGATGTCTGAAAGACTGTATTAATAGTTTAATTTGAACTATGCTAACATAGTTATAAAATATATCATGTAAATCCTTCTTGGTTTATAGTCAATAGAGCACCGAATCTTATCTGTTCATTTCCTTTGTATGTTATCTACGAGTCGGGCGAACTGTAGCATAACTAATGGTTTAATCCTTAAGGACCGTAATATATTACATGTTCAGCTTATGTTATTTGTTCATTTATAGGAACCAGGAACCAACAGATTTGTACTAAGGTTCTCTTTCCAAAAGAATAATAAAGTTTTACTTTCCAGATAACTAATATTCTGTGAAGATGAATAACAATGCTTTTTACAGATAACTAAATAACTCTTCTAACACAGAAAAGATTTCTATAATAATACTGTAGTCACATTTCACTTACCTGCACCGTGTCCTCTTCAATTTTCTGCCTGAAACAAAGACTCATAAACAGCTTGTTAACCTCCCATCCACGAGATCAGTCGTATAGACTTGATACTCTCCCCCAAGCTCACTTGCAGGCCTCTGCCTTCTGCAAGGTAATGCACACTATTCAGCTGTGCAGTACTGTGCACTACAGTGCTGGGACTATCTGGTCCTCACCAGACATAGTACCCTTTCCTTCTTGCTTCTGTCTCTATTCTTTTTCCTGCCTGTTCCTCAACAGCCCATGCTTCTTTTCTTCTTTTCCTTTTCTATGGTAAGAAAAGTAGTTAGGGTTGCCCTTCTTTGCTGGCAACTGTTTCTTTTAAATTAAGCAAGAGAAAGTAATAACTTTTCCTCACAAAGTTATTTTCCATATTACTTTAATTCACCATTTTGAATAAATAACATTTCAATATTAATAAAGTAATAATTTTATGTCTCTACATTTACCTAACATGGTAATTTATAAAATTATTCATGCAACTGCTTAGTCATTACATCTCCTCCCCCTGAGATTGGACACCGTCTCGGTGTCTTACAGTTGCAAACAGGTCTGGATAGGTCTTCCTCATCAGTTCCTGGTCTTCCCAAGTGGCCTCTTCGAGCCCAAAATGCCGCCATTGTACCTTAACTTGGGTAATAACTCGTTTCCGCAGCTGCACTTCTCTCTGGTCGAGAATGCTCAGCGGTTCGACCAGTACTTCTCCTTCCGGGTCGACCTGCAATACACACATTCTGAATTAGTTTTTCTTTCTAATAGGAATTTCATTAGATCTTTATTATAATAATAACCCACCTGTATATCCTGCCATCGGATTACATGGTTAGGGTCATACACATAATTCTTTAGGACTGAAACATGGAACACATTATGGACCCGGATATGACTTGGCAAGGCCAGCTGATATGCTACTGGTCCGACCCTTGCTAATATCTGAAAAGGTCCACAATATCTAGGCGCTAATTTAGCGCAACCAGCCCACTGTAAGGTGCTTCTTTTGGCCTGAATTCTAACATACACATGATCTCCAACCTGATATTCCTTAAATCTCCTTTTCCGATCAGCGAAATTCTTTTGTCTATCCTGAGCCGTCTTCAGATTAGCACGTACTCTCTTTACCATATCCTCCATCTCCTTAAGCATGTCAGGTCCTAGACTTAATTTATCTTCAGGTCCTCCCCAGCTGGAAGGTGTACGGCATTTTCGGCCATACATAACCTCAAATGGACTCATTTGCGTTGAAGTGTGATAACCATTGTTATATGCAAATTCCACCAAATGTAAATACTCCTCCCATCGTGTGGGTTGTTGCATGACGTAAGCCCTTAGCATGTCTTCAACTACTTGATTTACTCATTCCGTCTGTCCATCAGTTTGCGGATGGTATGCGGTGCTAAAATTCAGCTGAGTACCTAAATCTGCAAACAGTGTCTTCCAGAACACTGATGTGAATTTCACATCCCGATCCAAAATTATTGTTTTCGGAAGGCCATGCAATCTGAACACATTCTGCATAAAAACGTGAGCGATTTGTGCAGCTCTATAGGTAGATTGCACTGGTATAAAATGTGCATCCTTACTCAATTTGTCCACTACTACCATAATGGAATCGTTGTTTTTCTTTGTCCTAGGTAAGCCCGTAATAAAATCTATGGAAATGATTTCCCACTTCCATTCCGGAATGGGCAAGGGTTGTAACAGCCCTGCTGGATGTTGATGTTCAGCTTTAATTTGCTGACATTCCAAGCACCGTGCCAAGTACTCTACAATATCCTTTTTCATTCCTGGCCAGAAATATTCTTTCCGGATTGCTGTAATCATTTTTTGATAACCCGGATGGCTAGCATAATGACTGATGTGGAATTCGTCCATAATCAGATTTTTGACTTTGTTTTGATTGGGCACGTATATTCTTTGCTTGAAATAGACAATTCCTGCTTCATCTATCATGTATTCTGATTGGCTGTCCTTTCCAGCAGATTGCTGTATTTGCTGTTTTAGCTACTGATATTTTGTATTCTGGTCTGAAATTTCCTTTATTATGTCCAAAAAGGGGTTTTTCCACCCAGTAATGGAAACTTCATATAGGCTTTGTACCTTCCTGCTTAACGCGTCTGCTACTCTATTTGCTTTCCCTTGCAAATGTTTTATATCGAAGTCGAAACCACTTAGAAAATCTATCCATCGTGCTTGCCTAGCGTTTAAAGTAGCCTGGCTGAAATAGCTAGTCAAACTATGGTGGTCGGTGAGCAGTAGAAATTTCCTGCCCATAAGATAATGCCGCCACATTTTTAGGGCATGTATAACAGCAGCCAGTTCCAAGTCATAAGCGGAATATCTCTGCTCATGTTCTTTTAACTTACGGGATTCGTAAGCAATTACTCTACCCTCTTGCATCAAAACTCCTCCCAACCCTTCCTTACTTGCATCTGTGCAGACCACATAATCCGTATGCGGATCTGCTATACTCAAAATTGGTGCTGTAGTAAGCAGATGTTTCAGTTGTTCAAAACTTTTCTGGCAATTTGGGGTCCACTGGAATGTCCTTCCTTTCTTCTGTAATGAAGTGATGGGAAAGGCTACTTTTGAGAAGCCTTCCACGAATCTCCTGTAATACCCAGCCAATCCCATGAAAGATCGAACATCCGCTACATATTTTGGCACGGGCCAGTCCATTATAGCCTTTATCTTTTCCGGATCTACAGCAATTCCCTCCTTTGTGATCACGTGACCCAAATATTGGATTTCCTCTTTAAAGAAGTCACACTTACTAAATTTTGCATACAGCTGATGTTCTCGAAGGGTCTGTAATACCATTCGAAGATGTTCATGATGTTCTTCGATTGTGCGTGAGTATATTAATATGTCGTCAATGAATATTAGCACAAATCGATCCAGGTATGGGTGAAAGATGCTGTTCATTAAACACATAAAGGTTGCAGGGGCGTTGGTTAGCCCAAACGGCAAAACCACAAATTCATAATGTCCATACCTTGTTCTAAAGGCTATTTTAGCGATGTCCTCATCCTTAATTCGAATTTGATGATATCCTGATCGCAAGTCGATCTTGGAGAATACTGTTGCGCCTTTCACTTGATCGAATAATTCATCGATCCGGGGTAAGGGATACTTATTTTTGATGGTTAACTTATTCAATTGTCTGTAATCAATGCACATTCGAGGAGTACCATCCTTTTTCTTGACGAATAAAACTGGAGCTCCCCATGGGGATACACTAGGGCGAATGTACTCTTTGTCTAGTAGCTCTTGCAACTGCATTTTTAGTTCTGTCAGCTCTGGTGTACTCATTCTGTAGGGTGCTCGGGATACTGGGGCAGCCCCGGGTATCAACTCAATAGTAAAATCTATATTTCTTCGCGGCGGTAGTCCAGGAATTTCCTTTGGAAATACGTCTGTAAATTCCTGTATTATAGGAATGCTGTTCAAAGAAACTGATTTATCCTTGGAGTTCACATACCCCACCTGGATGGCGTAAACCTGACACCCCTTCCGTATGCACTTCATCAATTGGTTGGCAGTTATTGGGCGAACTTGTACTGGTTGCTTAATTCCTTGCAATTCTTTCCTGTTTCCTTGCTGATCTCTGTAATAAATAATTTTAGTTTTGCAATCAACTAATGACCAGTGTTTTTCTAACCAGTCCATGCCGATTAGGATGTCATAGGATCCGAGAGGGAGTACATTTAGATCAGCTGTCACTGGCTGGTCTGCTATAATAAATGAACAGTCGCTGATTTTGGCTGTTACCCGCCGCTTGGCTCCGGTAGCGAGTTGCACTAGCCAAGGATTTTTAAATTTAACAGGTTGTAAACTACAATGTTCCACTATCTTAGGGCTCACATAGCTTAATGTAGCCCCCGGGTCAATTAAAACAGATATGTTAAGGTTTGAGATTTTACCTTCGAACTCAACCATGGTTGGCTGGTATTCCGCCTGACGATCTTCCAGAGCCACGTTAATTCTGGGTATGCTGCGTCCAACCTCACCCACGGTTGAAGCTTCATGAACTTGAGATAATTGTTCAGCTCCTTTCCGCTGTGGAGAGTTTTTAATGTAGTGAGGTCCCCCACAACCCCAACACTGCACCGGGGGTCTTGCTGCATTCTCACTGTCCAACCTTGATTGTTGTTCGCTGACCTTGGACTCATTAGTGGTTCTGAACTTAGAGGTAGTCCTAGGTGCAAATCTGCTGTTTGCTCCTTTGCTACTTCCTTTACTGCCATTGCTGCGATTTCCTTTGCTGTTTCCCACTGTCTTAAACCCTTTCTTCTCATTCCATTTTCTGTTAGCAGCTTCCCCTTTTTGTTTACTTTGCTGATAACAAATTCTAGCTTTGCAGATTACCTCATCCATCGATTTTGGATTGTCAAACTCAATCCTCTCCCGCATATATACTGGTAAACTGCTAACGAATCGCTGGACCTTTGCCTTTTCTTCCCTTATGTATGGTACGTAACGAAGTAAGGAGGTAAAGCGGGTGATAAATTCGTCCATAGTTTGTTGTCCTAATCGCAAATCATGGAACTCCCTTGCCTTCTCATCATAGAAGCGTTCCGTTAAATATCGCTCCTTGAAGAATCTCTGAAAGTTATCCCATGTAATATTTTGTTCGGTGACCCCTTTCACTATCTTCACCTCCTCCCACCATAAGGTGGCTTTACCTTGTAATTGGAAAATAGCCAATCGTGCTTTAAGGTTGTTATCATATTCATAAAGCTGGAAATACTTATTCATATTAATGATCCAGGCTTCAGCTGCTTCCTCCTGTTCCCCATCAAAATGTGGTGGTTTGATTTTACGGAATTCTCCTTGTAATTCTACCTTCTGTCTTTTTGAAGTTTGCTGGTCAAACACATTATCCGAGCGTTCCTCCTGCTCCTCTGATCCTTCGGGGGGTATATGATGGTTTTGTTCCTCGGACATCCTTTGTTGCTCGGCACTGGGATTATTTGGTAATTGATTTTGTTTATCAGACAAACTCTTTAAGATTCTTTCTTGCTCCATTGTTAACCGAGCATTGTCTTCCCGTAGTCGAGCCATCTCATTCTTCAGCTCTTGCACCGTCTCTAAGATTGCTTGATTCGTAACTCTGGCTTCTTCCCCAAGTTGCACCCACAGTTCTGGGTTATTCTCTGGACCGGGTACTCCTTGTCCCGTTACAGGTCGTCGTGAGGTACTATCCGCTCTCCTCATATTTCGGTCTGCAATATCGGAAATCTGTACCTGGAAACCTGTACTTCATTCAACACAGAAAGAGACATTCAAGAGTATTATCAGGAATGACTCTTATTAGTTATTTAATACAATGTCCCTGTCTGTCATTGTTGTTCTACCCAGAGGCCACAGTGCTGTATCTGGGCTCTGATACCATATGTCACAACTCTTACATAGTAAAAAAACATTTTTATTACGCGGACCTAACCCTACCTACTTTCATTTAATATTTAATTCTATATACTACCACAATGTATGGATGGTTCACATATAAAATTGTTACGACCCATTAGTCGATTCATAAATTAATATATACGTATCTATTGGGACATTTCATGCGAATCCATAGTGATATTGGGCTGATATGGTGTCTTATCGCTTTGGCATTTACGCCGCCACCTGGCCCCGGGAATTTAAAGTTAACTTCGTGATTCCAGCGTTCATACACTGTTAGGGATCTACTTGCTATCCGGAACTGATACAGCTCTTGGAGATGGAGCCACGGTAGCTGGGATATTAAATGTTTCAAGCCGCCCGTAAACCCTCGGGATCACGCCATGAATTTGGACGCCCAGGATTTCACCCTGAAGATCAACGGTGGTAATGTCTTGGCCTGGAATAAAAGGAGTTTGTCTAGGGTTATTTCGGCATTTGCGCGATGTCTGCAAGACAGAGCCTATCGGCTCGGATCTCCTCTAATTATACCAGGGCCACCTCAACTCGGCTCCTCCTTCACGGTGGCATACCCACAGCTTCTCTGCATTGAGACTTGCCTAGAATGAGATCGTCGCTACTATTCATCTACAGGAGATGACCGGGGTTTTTCTCGTCTGATATTTGCCTGAAGGTAATGGCGATTCCTCTTTTAAATTAAATCAGTGTGATTTATTTTCTAAACTTATATTTATCAAACCCTAACTGCCGGTTAATGTTGTAAAAGTTTCAGGGTATGGAGCGCGAGGGTATGGTGATGGAAGGTTCTCTGCACTTCCAGTTTTCTCTGCGCATTACAGGTAAGTCTCCTAGCCACGGTCTTCAATTTCTTTTACTGGCTCGTTGGCTGAATATGATTCTCTTTCTACCAGGAGTCTTATCGTGCTCTCTTTCGGCTGGTCCGAGTTGTGAATTTCCTCGACAAAGAGTCCCGGTCGTGAAGGGTTTTATCTTTATTTTTATTACCTTTTCGCTTCTGGTAATTTGGTTTAGGGTTCGATGACCTGAACCCTTTCAAACCCTCTCGGGGTTTCAGGATCTGTAATGGACCAATTTCCTATTTATATTATCGGGCTTAGCCAGTCGGCTTACCCTCTTATAGCGTTTTTTGTACAATGTTATGCGCCATGTTCGGCTCCAGCCTCGTATTGGCTTGCACGGTTATTATTTACTGTTTGAATACTCTATTCTGTATAAATTTTAATATTTATTCCGGCTATGATCTGAGATTTGCACAGGCTGTGGTTATTCGTTTGCCGGGTTAAATGTAAGCTTATGAGGTTCATACCCTGCCGTAACAGCTACTGATTTGGGTTGATTCATTCTCAGGAATGTACCTCTGTTTTTTCGTTTCCTCAAGAAATATATCTATATTCCTGTATTTCAAGAAAATGCATTTCTATTCTGATTTATGGTTTCAAGTATGACTCTGGTTATCGTTTAGAATGTATCTCTAGCTTTTCGATGTATTGGTTCTCTTTTTCCTGTAGAATGCCTTCATCAGTTGATACTTATTAAAGATTTAAGTTTATATCGTTGTCGGCCCTGCCAGAAAATAACTCACGATATGGTATTGATGCGTATATTGTTCTTTCCATAGTTGAAGCAGGGTTTTCATGAATAATTAATTGTTCAGCGTATAATACATGGTTCCTAACTGTATATGGTCGCTTATCTTCTACCATGCGGTCACCGTCAACTACCTATTTCGGTCGACTCCGCTGATGTTTTCTGGGATGAGTCTTGTAATGTTTTACCAGTCTCTTAAACCCTCGTGGTGAGTACTGGGGCGTTGCAAGACCCGTGCATCCCTCGGTCTTATTTGTTAGCAAGAATACTCTGTTATTTATACTACATTTGATGGTTGTCTGTACTATGTATCACACGTTTGCTTTTCCAGGTATTGATGTCTGAAAGACTGTATTAATAGTTTAATTTGAACTATGCTAACATAGTTATAAAATATATCATGTAAATCCTTCTTGGTTTATAGTCAATAGAGCACCGAATCTTATCTGTTCATTTCCTTTGTATGTTATCTACGAGTCGGGCGAACTGTAGCATAACTAATGGTTTAATCCTTAAGGACCGTAATATATTACCTGTTCAGCTTATGTTATTCGTTCATTTATAGGAACCAGGAACCTACAAATTTGTACTAAGGTTCTCTTTCCAGAAGAATAATAAAGTTTTACTTTCCAGATAACTAATATTCTGTGAAGATGAATAACAATGCTTTTTACAGATAACTAAATAACTCTTCTAACAAAGAAAAGATTTCTATATTAATACTGTAGTCACATTTCACTTACCTGCACCGTGTCCTCTTCAATTTTCTGCCTGAAACAAACACTCATAAACAGCTTGTTAACCTCCCATCCACGAGATCAGTCGTATAGACTTGATACTCTCCCCCAAGCTCACTTGCAGGCCTCTGCCTTCTGCAAGGTAATGCACACTATTCAGCTGTGCAGTACTGTGCACTACAGTGCTGGGACTATCTGGTCCTCACCAGACATAGTACCCTTTCCTTCTTGCTTCTGTCTCTATTCTTTTTCCTGCCTGTTCCTCAACAGCCCAGGCTTCTTTTCTTCTTTTCCATTTCTATGGTAAGAAAAGTAGTTAGGGTTGCCCTTCTTTGCTGGCAACTGTTTCTTTTAAATTAAGCAAGAGAAAGTAATAACTTTTCCTCACAAAGCTATTTTCCATATTACTTTAATTCACCATTTTGAATAAATAACATTTCAATATTAATAAAGTAATAATTTTCTGTCTCTACATTTACCTAACATGGTAATTTATAAAATTATTCATGTAACTGCTTAGTCATTACATAACAATATTTTTAATTTTTTTTAAGTACTAGTATTATTAAAGTTGAATGTATACTAAAGACTTTTTTAAGAAAAATTATGTTTTTATTTGAAATTAAAATTAATTAAAGGTCGAATATTGATAATAATTTTGTATTAATTGTTCTAGTTTGAGAACAAGAAGTCTTTCAAATGCATATATGATTACATAGAAGATTATACATGTTGATAATTTTGTAAAAAAATAATGATTTCATAGTTGATATTGGATTACTTGACAATGTATAATAAGTGGCATTTACTAAGTTTCTATTTAATTTTTATACATTTTAGTAGTTTGAGGAGATGGAGCAATGGATTGTTGGATTGAGAATAAATAAGTAGTGATGATACTTTTGGATGAACATAAATGAATATGTGTCTTTACCATATATGTGATGTCTATATTGTTTCTGTAACGTTTACCTTTTGAAGTTCATGTCACCTCCTAGTCCACATTATAGACATGTGGGCTAGAAGAAATCTATCTACTTCAATTTTCATTAGTTTGGGAAAACAAATTTTTTCCTCTCTATGTATAAATGATAGATTTGAAATATAAAATGAGAACTCTTGATCATCTTTTCACATCAATATTTTCCTAATGCTATTACTACCCCTAAAATCTTTCTTGCTTATGTGGGCAATTACTATGCTACTTAACATATAACATATACAAGAAAACTTGGGAAACATCAAGTTTTAACTTATTATAAGAGGGTGTGACATGATAAATAAAGAGGGTGTGAATCCTAAAACAACTTGAAACATGCTAGAAAATTCATAAAATAACCAAAACTATAAGAAACAAGACATATCTATATAAAATGTGAAAGATTGAGGAGGAAACTAATCACACAAAAATTATGTTGAAAAGTGCATGAAATTTTCCATTTGTAATGGACAACAAAGCGATTTTTTGTGTGCTACCGTTTTTTGAAGGACTTGTCCCAACATATCAGGATGAACTACCACTAGATGTTTGTTCTTTCTTCTATTATCTTTAATATTTTAGTTATTAAAATTTCCTTGGCCTACATAATTACATACCTAAAATAATTTAGTTAGTTATATCAAGGTTTTTGTGCTAAAAAATATACTCTTCACATTACTATGGAAAATATCCTTTACATAATTTTTCTACATGTACAAATTACATCAATTAAAATTAGAATAATTGATATGGTTCTAACAATGAAATATATAAACTATTATATATAACACAAATATTTTTAGATTCTCAGTACTATCAACGAGTGAACAAATTAAGATTCATATAACCTTACAAGATGGACAAAGTTTTATATAGAATGATATCCTTTGCATGGGCAGTACCAAGGATCATTGTAGGAATCACAATGAATGCTTAGACAAATTCAATGAAAAACTTTTGATTTTCATCAGTCTCCTTGAGAGGAGATAAATTCAACAATTTGTTTATCTGGCAACTTTATCTTCCTTATATAGTGAAATGACTAATTAGGTACACTACACCCTCTTTCCCCCGAGAATAACAAGGTGTAGACAATTTGTTCATGAACCATCAAACATGGATGTAAAGAGAAGCAGTGATTGGATTTTAGTCTTTTAAGAAGAGATTTGATAAGTTCCACATACACAATTAACATTTGATATATCTTTGAAAATGAAGTATAGGATCATATGTTCAATGCCCCTAGTGAAAGAGTTATGATCAAAATGGAGTCTAGGATCACATATTTTATGTTGTCTACTGAAAGAGTTACAATCATGTATGAACCTCGACAAATAATGTAAGACAAAAGAAATTTAGGACAAAGTATCATTTGTATTACTTAAATAATATAATAATGTTAATATTCTAATCTCATATGCAATACAACATTAGGAAACATTATAACTTTATCACTTTAACTACTTATTCATTTCTCATAATCTCTCATGAAAAAATAGTGACAAGCATCCCTACTTAAAAATAATTTTGGACACGGACCTCATTTAATGTGTGCAAGTAGATATATGATAAAAGTGGAGATGTCACATATGGTGTCCTTTCACATAAATGCATTTAAACATGCAACTACCATAATGACTTATTTACATAAAAAA
>APFE030802314.1:3828-37206 GCA_000404065.3 Pinus taeda
AGAAAACACATAAAACAAGAGAGACACAGATATACGTGGTTCACCCAGTTTGGGCTACGTCCACCCCGAACAGCCAGTCCTTCCTTTCTATTATCTAGCAAAATAAAGAGACACAACCTACAACAGACCCGCTATAATATCCTCTGTTTTCTCTCACAGTCTCACCTCTCAGTTTCTTTCTCAGAGAATACACATATATTACACATACTCAATACAATTCCCTCATACAAAGAGAGGGTTTTCCTTCTAGGGCAAAAAACCCTAAAATAAACATAAGTTCTACCATCAGATCATCTGCCTAATGAACGACCTAGATTGACTAGAAATTACTATACTTTTACAAGGCAATTTTACATCTGTTTTTAGCTTTGGTGATGCTGGCCCCCAGACCCCCATGGGGGGGCCAAGTCCCCCCCGAACCCCCCTACGTGGAGGGGAGTACAAACTTCCTGGGGTATACATCCAGCTGAAACAAAGACCTCTAAACAATCATGCTCCACACAGAAAACACCAAACCAAACTCACAATTCTCCCTGAAACATAAACTAGAAAACTACAAACTATAGGTAACTTGTTGATTACTCCAAAATAAAAACTTCAGCCAGAACTTAATTAGGACTAAAAGCTAGCTTGTGCTTGGGAAAAAGAGAGGTTTATATAGCTTGGATGGAGAGGAGATGGTTCCTCTTCTCATGGAAGAAGGCCTTATCTCTTGGCTTAGTTCCATCCTAATAGCGGAAAGGAGCCTAGACTAACCTCCTAGACTCCATCCAGCCTAACCATTTACCAGAATCTCATTACGAAGCTTCTAGACCTGGAAGCTTTGGCTCCATATTTAAAAAACCTTCCAAAAGAGGATCGACGTGACTCAGAAAGGGCTCAGTCGATCTGATCGACTCTATGGAAAATTTTAATCCCTACATATTGATGCGAGGAGGACACAGTCATTAGCACTGGCCTAGTACGGTGGGATAAACAGAAGAGTTTTGGGAAATGATGCAAAAGGGAATTGTTTTGCTCATGAAGAGGGATGTAATGGGAGTTTCTTCATGATAGGAAAGCATATCAAGTACACTATAGGGTCCTCCAGGATTGTAGATGTGGAGTACAAGGACAGTGACAAAATGTTGTGTAACAGATTCCCCCTAAAACGTGAAGGTTGAGCTAGAGTGAGGGGTGAAATGATTTATAACTGGAAGCGGGGAACCAGAGTCTGTCATTGGAAAACCTGCAAGCAAGCATAGATACATATACATCACTGAAAACTCTAAATAATAATACATGAATCATAGTATGGACACAACCATCCAGAGAATGATAAATGTAAATGGATCCAAGGCATGGGAGCAACCATCCAGTAGAAAGGATCATAATGAAACCAAGGTATGGTTGCAACCATGCAAAAATCAGAAGGATCACATATAACAACTCAGGGTATGGTCGCAGCCATCCATCTAGAAGATACATGTATATTGACATGACCATGTCACATTGCCTAACAACCTGGACTTTTGTAATCTTAGACCAGGGTCTTGCGCTCCAAACAACCCGATCAAAGTACAAATCCTAACATGTGAATGAATATGTTGAAGTCGAACATGCTAAGAAGTCACTTGATTACTGTTATAGCTCCAAATCTCACTATTATGGTTTGTGATGCTGCACTCATGGCCTAGGGCAACCCCTCCTTCCAGACCTGGTCCAAAATCTAAAAAACAGTGTTTTATTCCCTGTACGCGACATTGCCCTGAGTTAAACGCATGTGTACGTGGGTTCATATATACCCAACCCGCGTATATGTATTAAAACACTTAAAAAAATATAAAACACCTTATTTTCGGGTGGAGATCGCGGGTTTTACCTGCTGATCACCTGTTAGTTCTCGTAGCCTCAACTGTCCCCAACCAATTCCTAACTAGAAAACTACTTTGGAATTGGTATAAAAGGACACCAAAAGGGAGGCCTAAGGGAGGAGAGAATATAGAGAAAGGTTATTATACTGAGGTTTCCCCCTGATCAGGTCTGAAGACCCTTGTTCCTTCTGCACTTCCCCCATTTTGTACAGGAAACCCTTGTTTCCTTGTGATTTGATGTTCATTCCTTAGTTATGACATCTTGGAGTGAGTATTGGAAGGAGACCTACTAGAGGCTTGAGGCGGGACGGATCCAGAAGGAGGCTGAGCTTTGAGCCTGCAGAAGTGGTTCAGGTGATATTGCTCTTTTTTGTACTATTCTATTTGTCTAATAAAGAAACACGTCTTGTTCCCGATATGCTTCTTTCTTTATGTTAATGATGTTCATGTTTGAATTTCATGTGTGAATGGATGTCTAAAAGTTTATAACTAAATCCTTTCTTGTATAACATAAAGATGATTTTCATATAAATCTTTGTCCATATACTACTGCATTCTTTGGAATTGTTGGTTTTGCAGGACAAAGGAGTGGAAGGGATGTGAAGAAGGGTTCGAACCCTTGAGGAACTACCCGAACGTAGGACCTGAGGTACGTCCTTCTCACCTTAGAAATAGCTTTTTTTTAGCATAATGGATGTGTGTGTGCATGTTTCTTGATTTAGACAACTTTCAGTCTGCTAGGGTTCCACCCAAGAGCCTTAGGGGATAAAATCCCGCAACAATTACTGGTCAATGAAGTGAACCGTTAACAAGCGCGAGAGAAACCACAAATAATGACAAGGGCCCTCAAGCTACTAGTAGCACAGTTCATGGAATCTAAACAAAGGAACTGATGTCGAACACATGAAATAACCTAATAGAAATCCAATGATGTCAACTTGTCATTGAGTGTGAAGAACTTTCCATTAGGGCATGCAAGATCTACGGTACTGGAAGGGAATCTCTCAGCCAACTTCTTGGATAATGAGCTAAAGTCGATAGGAAGTGACTGTGTCAAAGGATGGCCATGATGTATCCCACATCATCGACACAATACGAAGGGATGTGAATGATTTCATATGATACAGAGAATCAAGAGTAAGCATAATTGCAGAGGGACTCACTCTTGGACATATCAGCAACACGACTCCGGAGTTTGGCAGCTTTTGGATCCATAGGATCGATGTTCATGATGACGTGGCAGAGATCAAATGGAAGGCAAAAATGAGCAGCCCAACTCGAGAAGGTCAAATTAAAAGGAGGATATCCCAACCCGACACGAAATAGAAAGTGTCATGTTCAAGAGACTTGAGCTACCAAGAAAATTGATACAATTTCTAATTTTCCCACACCATTTCTGGCAAGTACCCTAATTATTTTTTATCACAAGATTGAAGGGGATAACATGTGCTTGCACTGTAAGTTCATCCTTTGGACAAATCTGACCTAGTAAGTATAATGAGCCCTAGGAAGGAGAAGCTCACGTTCGTCATGGCGACGAATCTGATGTCGTTTAATGTTTTAACGAGTCCAACAAGTGGGCAACTCGATATCTTTTTCATGTTTAGAGAGATTGAAAAAGACATGGAAAATAAAACTCCACATTGTCCCTTTTCATACATTTGTGTCTGCTGAGCCTAAAAAGGTAAAAAATGATACTTGAGAGAATTGCTAGACCATTTTAGTCAAGGAGTACCTTTTTCGTAAATTGTGCATCCCAGCCTGAAAAATGGATAAACATATACTAGGCGCACGAAATTTTGTAGCCTTTAACAAGTTCAAAATTATAAGAGCTCGGAAACCTATTCAAAAAAGAGCTTGAAAGTAGACCCCCCATTTTATTCTCTTTTACAAGTCAAAAACAGGAAATACTCGACAATCATTTCAATTGAGATTTAAGAGTTGAGAAAAGAGCTGAAACATGACTCTAGTATGATCATGAACAATCCATCACCTTTCGCTACACAAGAAAGGTAAAGGCATTATCCAATTTTGAGGCAAAATAGGTCAAAAATACTCAAAAACCTTAATATTTCATGAAAAATGAATAAAATGGGGCAAAAGTAATTATTTTTTACCATTTGCCATTTTACGTTTATGTGAAGAGATTTTTACCCAATTGTGTCCTAATTCTTCCAGAGTGGATTGAAGGAGATTTGAGAGGTCATTCGCTAAGCCATTAGTCGCAAGTAAGAGCCAAGACCTTTAGCTCCATTTTCATATTGATTTTTCCTATTTATAACCATTTTTTGGGTTTCATGGGGAGCTTTTGGAAAAAACAATTCTCCCTCAATCGATGCGATTTTTGGGTATGGAATCACGCTGATCGGGGGTGGTTAACACGACCAACTGCACTATCAGTTCCACTATTTTTTAAAAAGTCGCAACATCGCCATGAGAAAAAAACTTACATGTTTCTTGCTCAATTCAGCCATTTGAACCCAAATTGTTCTGGCCAAGGATGATCGTTGACTTGATTACATGGTTTTTGCAGGAATAAATCATGAAAAAATGGTAGATTGGAAAGAACATGGGCATGAGGATATTGACACTCAAGCAATAGATGATCCAAATTTCTTGGAGGCTTTGAGGAACTATGGGCTCCTCAAATTCTTTCTTACACCATGTATACGGTCCCAACCTGAGATTCTATGGTACCTAATTAGTCTTTGGGATATAAATTAGGAAATTTTTAGCATCGCTGACCAAGAGCTAGAGCTGGAGACTTCAAACATTTATTTCATCACAGGATTGTCCCAGAGAGGGGAACTAGTTAACCTATATGGGTCGAGGTTGATTCTGACAATCATGACTATGCTAATTGTTGAACATTGTTGAGAAGCTCTCAAATCCAAAAGTGGCAAGATCAAGATCATGACCATTCAAGATCTTGTGTTGAGAGTGATACTATTGACCATCAACAGAGTGGTTGGGTCCTAAGCACCACATGAGACCAACAATTCAAAGTTCCAGTACACTATAGACTACACGATGCCCACCATCTTTAACTAGGTGGAAGCAATGAAAATCAACATGAAGCACCAGCTTTCAAAAGCTAAGGTGGGACAACTAAAGCAATTTTTCTTTGGATCTATGCTAGTGACCTTCTTCCTAGAGCGGGTTTCATTGTTCTAATACCAGTTGACTGAGGTAGATCCGTCGATGCCTCAAGACCCACGGATGGTCTGTTGGAGCGAGTTGATGCCCAGGGTCACGGGGGGCCAACCTATGTCCTACAAGCCCGCTTTTTCCTCGTGGCTATGATGAAAGTTGATCGTAGTGGAGGATTGACCTTACAGTGGTACCAACTTCTGTGGAGATCTGGATATGTCACTCCCAGAAGGGGAGGATTTTGACAATGGAGGTAAAACCAAACAATTTTTAGTTTTTTGATGTTTTTTACTATTTTTTGAAATATATGTGTTCATGAGACATTGATTTTATGAATGCAGATGTTGGACTAGAATGCCCTACCGAGATGTCCCCAATTGCCAGGCGCATTGTTTAGTAGCTTGAGGTCGCTCCTTATCAGGAGAGAAGTGACAACGAGGAGGAGATTGCATGGAATCTCGAAGGTTTGACCCATGGGATCCTATAGTATGCTCGGATGGGCAATGTCCCATACAAGTACCAGAGGCATACGGTGGGGGTGTCGGATCGGATTTGCCAGAACACACATATTATTTTTGAGGTTTTGATGTATGACAAACATTACTGGAACACACACACACACACACACACACACACATATATGTTGTACTTCTTTGCTTACTATGGTACAAATGTTTTTGTTTTCAAGTTGTTACATGTTTCGCAAATGTCTATCCAACACATAATTAGCTAATGCAAATGTTAATGTATTCATGTGTCGAGGAATATGATGATATCTAATGTAATCAAAATTTCTCTGTAGCAAACAAATACGTAGATACATTCTCAATATCTGAGGGCTTCTGACAGAATATTTCCCATCTAGTTGAAGAAAAACAAGTTGTGAATCAAGGTTGACAACCAATTCCCGGATGCCAAGAGCAATAGTTTCTAACAATAATTCGATAACTACATTATACTCAGTGATGTTATTAGTTGTTAGACCTAGACATATATCTTGAAGATCAATCAACTCACCATGGGGGTCATATTTAGCCCATACCACAGATGATAGATTCCGGGTGCTACGGCAAGCACCATCAGCGAAACCGACGTGAGGGGACGTCGGCATCTACAAAGCAGGCAAAAACATAATAAGCAGAGAAGTTGCTTGCAAAATAACACACCAAACCACACTATACAAAAATGAATTACACACTATTGTACAAAAGTAACCATGCAAGATGACCTAAGCATAGTACTTTGTGAGAGAGTCCATGCTTGGTATCGAGTAATCAACCAACACAGATGAACACTGGGGTTTTACCATTGACATGATAAGTAAGCATCAACTCATGAAAATAATATAGTAGAACTCATATAAGGCTATGCCCCCATGGCCCCTAGGCGAGGGAGAGTTACGAGTCAGATGACAACCCCATTATAAGAGATAAAGGTGCCTGTAGTTGAAATATCTAGACAGTGTCAGGAGAAACTGACATGTCAATAGGCAATGGAGAAGAGAACTTTTGAAGACACATAGACATGACTGTTGGGCCAGAACCAAGCCACGCAGAATGAGAATACACATCGAGAGATGAACTCGACACACGAATATGAGAGGATACAGAACTTGAGGCCAAAAAAATTTCCACATAATTGATTTTAGTTGGACATAGCAGCCTAACCTCATCCCATGTATCAATAAGATTTGATGTAGGTATGACCCAAGGATCATATTTCACTGAGATAATGTTGATAGAGGCAACATGAGGAGGTGGGAGTGGAAAAATTCCCATCAAAGTAGGATCTTTAAAAAGTCCTACCCTCACACTCTCATAAGGAGCACCAGTGTGCTTGACATAGGGAACATTGCCATTTGAGGAGGAAGAGGCAAAGAAGAAAATTTGGTCGACTATGACTATCTTCCCTTGATGGGGAAACAAATCACATGGAATAGGGAGGAGGCTACACCATGCATGGCCTGGGTCCAACTCTGTCCGAGTAGAAGATTATAATTGAGATTAGCGTCAATGATCTCTACTTCAATGTGTACTGTCTTGTGCTCGAAAGTAATGGCAAGGTTGGGTAGGACACTGAATGGTCGCAAATCACGCTCGTCAATAGCTTCCAAAGTGTTAGGGGATTGGTTCGAAGTAGGAGAACCAATCGCCTTCCAACAAGTGACTGACATGATGCAGGTAGAGGCACCTTCATTGCTGATGGTCTTATCAATGGTTTTCTCATTGATGATTACCTGAATGAGAAAGGCAATCTGATGAGGAAGACTCAGAACATGGTTTTCTAGATCAAAACATATAAGATTGGAATCAGCAGGATCAATGCCCCAAATAGCCGACATAATGATTTTTGTTGAGACATACAACATTGAAGTACCTCGAGAGCAGACATAGCGAATGATGCCTGAGCCAAATCCTCAACAATATTATAGTGTCAAGCAGTGCGAGCGTTGGGATTGTACAAGGACTTTCATAGCACACTTCGAGAAGGTGGTTGAACGACGGAATCAAGGTTAGGTCTCTCTATATGAAGAGAACCAGAAGTTGACGGGTTAGAAGAAGAAGGGGTAGCTTCTTTTTCTTTCCTTGCTATTGGGGTAGGCATTTGATAAGCTTTTGATCTAGTAGCCACATTGATGGGCGTACTCATCATGAACACTTGTGAACCTAAGGAAGTAAACGATTAAGGCTAGACTACCATTTGGCTTTTCTGGGATGGAAATGACTCTTTTAAGACAACTGGGGTCCCTTTGAGAAAACAACTAACTTTGAATCATCTGGGACAATCCTTAGTATAGTGATCCTCCTCACAAATGAGGCATGGATACTTAGGGTCCCGTTGAGAAGCATCAGAAGCAGATGACTTAGGAGGACCGTGTTTTGAGGCATCAACTTTACCCTTTCATTTTCCTTTCTTCTTACCTTTCGAGGATTTGTCCGCTGTGGTAGACTGAATGGTGTGGACCTATGAGGTTTTACTAGGGCTAGGCTAAATATGAGAAGACTCATTGGAAATAGTCTTGGAGACCGACTTTTGTTTGGAAGAATATTTTGTAGGGGTCTGTGTCACTGAACCAATTACTCCATCGATAGGACATGTAGCAAGAGACTTAGATGACATCAAATCAGATGGTGGTCTGGGTGCATCAGGTAAAACGTCATATAACATGCCAAACTATGAATAGACAAGGTTTAGATACTGGGAATGCATGATAGCTTATTCCTCGGTGACACATCGTCCCATAGCTAAGTCCTCAGCAATTTTGTTGAAAAAGGATTTGGTTAACCACTCAGTCAACAATTGATCAATGATCTCAAACTTACTCAGGCAACGCCAACACCTCCATTCATCGATATGATCATATATGTGGGTCGCGGTGTCTTTCTTGAGCGACGTTAATAGATGGGTGTCAGTTACATAGTGAACTAGAAATTGGAAATGTGTGATAAAGGCCATCGCGAGAGTGTTAAAGTCATGATAGGTATTTCTAGGTAACTCGATATACCATTTATCTATAACACCTATAAGAGTTTGTTGGAAAAGACAAGGATGAATGGAATCATCAACGTAAGATTTCGAGGAGCACCATAGGTGATATGTCATCACATGGGCTTGTGGATCCTCTTTTGCTTTTCCTTCAAACCTCAAACAATCACTCGGAATCTTGGAAGGGACTGGAGGCCAATATGGAAAATGAAGAATTGGATCATTCATGAGTCGAGATAGATCTGGCAACTCTACTATAGCCAAGAATGACAATTGGGTGTTAAAAGGCATTGGAGGTCAATAAGCAGGTCCAACCATAGGAGTCCATCCCTACTGGTAAGGATTTTATCCCCATAGTGGAGGGTTTTGTCCATAGGGAATTTGATTTTTCCCCCACTATAAGTTACCTTGTCTGTAAGGTGGATTTTGACCTTGAAAGCCTTGTAACTTTCCAGCCATAGGTTGCTCATAAGCAAGATATGGGTTAAGAGGTTGTTGAGCCTATTGATCATGGACATATGGATGTTTCACTTGCTATCCTTGGACATAAGGATTTAAGACCTGCTGCCCTTGGACATAGGGATTTTGTACTTCCTGCCCTTGGACATTAGAACTTTGGGCCTGTTGGTACATGACTTGACCCTGACCTTGTCCTTGCGAGGGTTGTCCCTGTTGATATGAGTACAAGGGTTGTTGTTGCCAGAGTTGGCCCTACTACTGCAAGCGTTGACCTTGCGGCTGCAAAGGCTGTCCTTGCGGCTGCAAAGGTTGTCCTTGTGGCTGTAGAGGTTGGCCTTGTGAAGACATAGGTTGGGGGGTTTGTTGAACATACTGCATCTGCGGCTACATTGTTTGCTCCAACTATTGCAAGGGTTGACCCTGCAGCTATTGTAGTTGTGCTTGCTATGCCATCACATATCCCTACTACTGCATGGATGGCCCTTGCTACAAAAAAATTTTCCCCTGTTTCTACAGAGGTTGTCCTTGCTACTATAAGGGTACTTGAAGAGTTCTCAGATTGATACCTTGAAAATTTCTGAACTATATCTGGCAACCACGAGGAATGGTAGATGGACCAAGTTGAACATACTGTTGATGGTGAAGGATGTAAGGTGGATTGACCATTCCTTGGGAACCATATGGAACATAAGGAGTTTGGTACTGAACTTGTGCCTCATAAGGCTACTGATATTAGAAATTGCTTGACCGAGATGGCCCAACAAGATTTTGAACCTATTGGTACTAGACATTGCTTGATCCAGTAGGACTAGCAGGGTGTTGAATAGCACCATAGGAAGGTTGGTTCATCCCAACCATGTGATCTTCTGAGCCACTCATGTTGGTTGTGCCTGACACCATAGAAACATTTAGATGCTGCACCCCAAGCAGCACAGCCTGTCCACTTACTGGAGGGATTGATGGACTGAGAGAGACATGACTCGAGACCATCGATTGAACTAGATAGGTTACTTGAACCAATGAGACAAGAGGATTTGGAACAGTGGGTCGCATTGGGACTGAAGTAACTACAGAAATCACCGCCTATTGGGAGGTCGAGTTCTAAATGAACAAACCTATGGTAGACATAGCGCCAGATGAAGAAACATGGTTATGATAAAGCGATGAGGCATTAGGTGTACTTGAGAGAAATTGAGCTAAAGTCACATAATTAGGTGTAGAATCTCGATAAACACTAATAGGAATGCTTCCCGTATAGGGGAAACCATCAGGTGGAAAACAATATTCTTCCTCTTCGAGAGTGTGTGGAGTGGAGATCTCCGAGTGACCCAAAGAAGAGACTGGAATTTCACTTTCGGATTCCATAGGTGAAAACAAGTGACTACAGATGACTGAAGATGTTTGAGGGGATAATTCTAAAGGAATTCTCAGCTGATCGTATGGACTGTATGGACACTGCGATGATATCACAACAAGATCAAACAAAGGATTTGAAGGATAAACAACCAGTCCAAGCTGACCTTCAATAATCGGTGAACTCTCAGGATTCTGGACAGGATTGTCTAGAGATTAAAGGCCAATATGAAATCGCAACCCAGTAGCTGAGGGAGGTTGACAATGAGATTACAAAGGTTGAATGCTCAGAACAATTCTGAAATAAACACCTTGGTCCTCAAGTGAATGCAGTAATTCAGGAAATGGATACTTAGACAATCTTTCAGCTAGAGGAGAGGAAGAGGAACTAGGTGAACTGGATGGTTTAGCCACGATGACTTTGTCTCAAATAATAGCAAAAGAGAGATAAATTTCAAGGCTTTAAGATGTACTTTAAGAAATACTCACGATTTTGTCTAGAAAAGACTAACAAGGATGTTATGATATCGTAGGCAACAATTTTTTAAGACACATAGGAAAACTGGTGTTCTTTCATGTTTTAAGAGTCGAGAAAGAAGCAAAGATAAGTCTATCACTTTCAATTTGAAATGAACTCGAAAGGACAAGCGATCGGATGATATTTTAAGTTTAATGAATCAAAAAGATGAAATGATTACTCAAGATGATCTAGGTAAAAAGGATTACCAGGTAACTGTGAATTGCAGAATACCTCCCGGCGAACTGAGAAGTATGGGTGAGGAATCTCCCCAAATATTGTGTTCAGTGTATCACGTTTACAAGCGGAAGACTCGGCTACCTATGGATAACGGACTATAACCTAATGGGGTATCTCTTTATATACACAATGGTATGGGGAGCACAAGTCCTTACTAGCGTTGTCTAGTGCCGAAGCAAACTATAACTTCTAGGTTTAAAGATGCTGAAACACATCCCTAGCCTAGACCTCTAAATGTAAGCGTTATGTTTCAATGTTTCCTTAGGTTAATTCAATAGATTTTAATGGCTGATCTTGAATTAGGTTTTAATTACAAGGCCCTACCATTGTCATCTGACAAAACTCCTACATGCAGCTATATGGGAAAAGAAATCTTTCTTTGATGAAATTTAACACTAATTGAGGGATAGAGAGCACACAATCAATGCAATAATCAAAGAATGAAAACTTTCACTAATACATGTCCTAAATGCACTTAATCTTCCCTTAACAGCAAAAAAAGTTTCATTTAATTTTCAATTCTTATGATGATGTAGTTCTAGCTTCTCAATGACACTACTAATGCAATATTTTCGCTTAAGTAAACTAGAATGATGTTCTTCTTTTCATAAAATACAAAAATTGAATCTTTCACATAAATCACTTTAATGAAAATTTTCACAATTCCAAACAAACAAGCATTTACCAATACCAAAGCATGATAAATGAAACTAAAAGCAACTTCTTCACCCAATCAAAAAAACCAAACACATAAATGCTTCAATCGACAAACCAAGCAATGTAATCTATGCTCGGAATGAGAAAATATACACTTGAAGTAAGAGAACAAATCAAACTCTTTCAGTCATTCAATTGAAAATTAGTAAATGAAGATATTACGACTAAAAGATGGATTAAATGAAGTAGCAAATCAGGAACTTGACATAATGGGTAAACAAACAAATGAATGGTAATTGACCTAGATGGCCTAGGGTCATAAAAACCATCCAAAAAACTCAAAAAATCAAGAAATGAAAATTCAAGCCAATCAATCAATCAAAACTAGCAAGCAAATAATTTTACTCACATTTGGGAGGGAGAAGAGTGGCTAAGGGTCAAGACACACTAGCACTCGAATGGGAGAAATTCTGACTTTTTCTTAACTTAGAGACTAGAGCGACTGCCTAACAGAAAACTAGCACCGATTGGTATGACCAACATGACTGACTTGACTACAACTAGCACTAGTGGGTTGATTGACATGACTGGCTAGGCTACAACTAGCACTAATTGGGGGATTCAAAGTAAAAATAAAAAGAACTTCACATAGGGCCAGACTTAACACATCAAATAGGCTAAGAGGCAGAAATTAATAGGGCAAGGCACACTGATCATGATCTAGGGGAAACCCTGATCTTCACCTATAGGAATCGGCGAGACTACCTAATTGACAACAGGTGCTAGAAGGGGGTCCATAAGACTGTTTTTGAGAAACTCGCACTAATCGGCAGGACTGATAGAAAAATAAATGTGCTAACTGAAGATTGAAGGAGAAAAATAAAAAATTCGAAAGGTAAAAACTAGACCTACCATTGTAAATTTCAGACTCAAAGCAGTAAACCAAGCAAATGTTGGCATTATGAGACAAGTGTTGTCCTTGATGGCAAATCACTCAGATGATAAATTATAGTGCAGCAAAGTTATTTTCAAGGTCATGGAATTTTATGCAAAGAAAAGTTTATTTCATGTAGAGAAAAGTTCACGGAATTTTATGCAGAGAAAAGTTTATTTCATGTGGAGAAAAGTTCACGCACTTTCATGATTGGTTCATGGTATTAGTCCCACAGTTTTTGATCCTATGGTTTTGGCCCGTGGTATTGGTCCATGATTTGAGGAAGAGCTTGCCTATATAAAGCAAAGGAGATCATTTGGCTTGTGTATGCTTTTGGGTTGAATATCTTAAGATCTGAAATATTGGGTTATTGTTTCAAAAGTTCGATCTATATGAAAGTGAAGTGGAAAGCGAATCTGTGAAGGGTGATCTCTCGAGCGCTGCAGCTGCGGAAGTGCGGAGATGCCACAGAGGCGCCACAGAAGGCGCAGTGCGGAGGCGCCACAGAAGGCGCAGTGCGAAGGCGCCACAGAAGGCACAGTGCAGAGACGCCACAGAGGCGCCACAAAAGGCGCAGTGCGGAGGCGCCACAGAAGGCGCAGTGCAGAGGCGCCACAGAAGGCGCAGTGCAGAGGTGCCACAGGAGACACCACAGAGGCGCCACAGAAGGCGCAGTGTGGAGGCACCACAGAAGGCGCAGTGCGGAGGTGCCAAAGAAGGCGCAGTGCGGAGACGCCACAGAGGCTCCACAGAAGGCACAGTGCGGAGGTGCCACAGAAGGCGCAGTGCGGAGGCACCACAGAAGGCGCAGTGCGGAGGCGCCACAGGAGACGCCATAGAGGCGCCACCGAAGGCGCAGTGCGGAGGTGCCACAGAAGGCGTAGCTGCGGAGGTACGCGGCGCCACAGAAGGCACAGCTGCAGAGGTGCGCGATGCCACAGAAGGCGCAGGTGCGGAGGTCAGTGGCAACACAGAAGAACAGTGTGTACTTGTACGCAGGCATTACATGGGTGAAGCTGCGTACTTCTCTTGAAATCAATTTAGCTGTCCATGTTTATCCTTGCTATGTTCTGGGTCTAGTTTCTAGTATTATGATCTGATAACAGTAGTCTGAGAAGTGATTTATTATGTTCTTAATGACTCATATTCATGTGATCTGATGGACTAGATCTGATTGATGACTCTCATTGTATATGTATTGATCTAGTGATTGGGTGATTCAGAAGGTTGTTTGATTATGAGCTTCAATGTGGTTATTGGGTCCAGTATGAAAATTGGATGAAACGTGGCGTTTCAGATTATGTGTTGTGCTTCAGTGTATCCAGTATGAAATTGATGAAACGTGGTACCTGGAGGAGAGAAGATTGTAGGCCGGCGCCTACGTACTAGTACTTAAGCTAGTACAAAAGCAAAGGGGAATCTTTGGAGCATTATAGCACGTAGCAGCCTGCGTACTAGTAAATGGATCGGCTAGTACAAGAGCAAAGGGGGTTGTAGCTCCCGTACTGGTATAAGACTGCACCAGTACAAATATTGTAAAAGGATTCTCTTATTAAGAAGAAGATTGAGATGACTTGCAGCAGGTGGTTTTCTCCCGCATTGGGTTTCCACCTTATATCATGGTGTTCATGTGTGTGCCTTATGTGTGATGATCTATTCTATGTTACTGCATCTGTTAACTGATAATATGGTTGATAATGTTCTAATGCACTCATTGAAGATCAATTAACTTAATCATAAGAAGTTGTGGAAGTAGCATATATGAATCAGAGTTTGGAAATGAAAAAGTTTTATTAATGTGATAATACTGATTCACCCCCCCTCTCAGTATTATTTCCAACATCAAATTCCTGAAGCCTCTGAAAATAATCTACCCGGCCTACCTACTGAAAAATCTGATATACCTCTGGGTGTAATTCTAATAAAGCTATTGAGCTGAGTTCATGTCAAAGGGCAGGTCCTCCCATAGTTACTAGCTTCAGTAAAATGCATAGTGACAAACCGAGTTACCGCACCCAAGACAGAGTAAATTTTGCAAATGAGATCATGGAATAATAGGACAAAGACGGGGTGATAAGACATAATCATGGCTAAAAAAAACATTGGTGATTGACATGTTGTGAAATGATGGCATGTGATTTTGGTATTCCCCCCAACTACGATTGAAATAATGAGTTTAAATGTATGGAGATTGTGGTAATAATGTCATAATCTTCTCATTTAACTATAGCTTAATAATATTTACACATAACAAACACATACCTCCTATTTACCTTTGTTTGATATTCGAAAAATATAGTATACGTTGCTAATAGATGATCAATGGTTATGGAAGATGGTTTTGAAATATGAGGGTAATTATATGAAAGGCCTATATAATCATAGGAGAAGGCAGTGAAAGAACATAGTTATAAGAATAATGCAATAGGTGATTCTCACAACGGAAAGTAATGTATGATAATTCCTTGAGGAGAAATGGTGTTTTAGCAACGGGAAAAATAGGTAAAAGTTAGTGTTTCAACAACAAGGAAAATGGGGAAAGGATGGTGTTTCAGCAATGGGAAAATGGATGGAAGGTGGTGTTTCAGCAATGGGGAAAGTAAAGAAAAATGTTGTTGTAAATGGGAAAAATAGGGAAAGTGTTTCTAAAAAGAATACTTATTTTATTAATGATAAAAATGGGAAAAATGTTGCTGAAAAATAATGGGGGACATAGGGAGGGAAAAAGGGAAAAATGATCGAAATGGGGGAATGAAGTGTGGATTGGAATGAGATGACAATGCTTCACAAAATGAAGCTTAAATCTACTTGCAGTGAGATTTTTCTTTTTCATCAGTCTCTCCTAGATATGTGATCTACAAAATAATCAATTGTAACATGCCAACCCTTGACAGGGATTATCAGTTAAGAAATCTAATCTAATGCAATGAGGGGAAGCAGGCTCCCCCAAAAAGATATAATGTGAATCTGCCATGCAGGTGGCCTTAAAATCCTCTTTAGAAATGGGTCGCTAGTACAAATGAAGCTGATATTGATTTAATAACAATGGTGCTCTAGAATCATCAATTGTTAGGAGCCTTACTATTCCATTGGGAAAAATAGTATCTATTTTGTAAGGTCCCAGCCATCTTGTTCATAATTTCTCTTGAAAATTTTCAAACTAAGAATCATACAATAAAGCCCAATTACCTTTTTGGAACTGCTTATGCTTAATAGTTCTATCATGCCACCTAGTTCTTTGCTGTTGAATCATAGTTGTTTGATGGATGGCATCTAACCTCTTTTCATCCAATTCCTGAAGCTGTTGCAACCTGGCTGTCTGTGCATCAGTCAAATCAAGGTTAACAACTAAAGAAGTTCTTAAGGTTTTAATCTCAAATTCCATGGGAAAAACAACACTTTTACCATAAACCAATTCATAGTGAGAAAATCCTGTAGTGTTCCTTCGAGTAGCTATGTAAGCTTATAATGCTTTAGGTAACCTTTCAGACCAATCCTTCCTATTTTCCTTCATTTTTTTTGTTAAAATGACTTCTATGACTTTGTTTGTACTTTCCACCTATCCATTGGATTGGGGGTGGTAAGGTGTAGTCATTTTATGATGAATATAATATTTTTGAAGCGTGGCTTTAAAGCCATGAGAGTTTAAAGGAGGCCCTCCATCTGTAACTAGCTCTCTAGGCACTCCAAATATAACAAAGATTTCTTCAAATAGAAAGGTTAAAACAGATTCTTCATTAGCTCTAATGAGTGCCTTAGCTTCCACCCATTTAGTCATATATTCTGTACAAACCAATATGTAAACTCATTGACTAGATGGAGGATTGATGGGTCCTATAAAGTTTAGAGCCCATTTTTCAAAGGGTTCAAGTATTACCTGGGGATTCAATGGCATTTTATCTCTATGATTAGGTTGACCCATTCTCTGACAGTTATCACAGGTCCGATCATATTTCTTCGCATCCTTGAAGAGTGAGGGCCAATAATAACCCATTCTGAGAATTTTATGTGCAAAATGCCCTCCACAAGGGCCATCATGACAAGCCTTCAGTATATCATAAACCTCATCTTCTCTAATGCATCTTCAGATTTCATGATCAAGTCCTGCATGGAAAAGACACCCACTTATCCAACTATAGTAAGCACTTTGTTGAATGATCTTTCTTTTCTCTCGATGTGATAGGTGTGATGGTAACTGCCCTGCAACCAGATAATTGCCAATGTCTACATACCAAGGTGAGTGAGCAGATATTGCAAATAAATACTCATCAGGAAAGGAATCATCTACTAGAGTGTTGTCATCAGCGTTTATCTGAGAAAGGAAATCAGCAACTACATTTTCTTTACCTGGTTGATCTACAATTGTAATATCAAATTCTTGTAATAATAATAACCACCTAGTAACTCGATAATTTGTGATAGATTTGTTCATTAAATACTTAATAGTTGAGTGGTCAGTATGAACAAAAGTAAGGTAACCAATAATGTAGTGTCGAAATTTATTAATAGCATAAATCACTGCTAAAAATTCCTTTTCAGTAACTGCGTAATTAAGCTCAGCAGGAGTCATATTCTTACTAATGAAATAGATAGCATAAGGAAGATAGTTTTCCTCTTGTCCCAAGATAGCTTCAATTGTAGTATCTGAAGCATAAGAGGATATATGAAAGGGAAGTGCCCAATCAGGTCCCCTTAAAATAGGAGCTGTAGACAACTAATGCTTGAGTTCATCAAATGATTTTTGGTAAAGATCAGTCCTCTTAAATTCAACATTTTTCGTAAGTAACACAAACAAAGGAGAAGCTATTTTAGAAAAAAATTTGATAAATCTTCTGTAATATCTAGCATGTCCTAAAAAACTTCTTACATCACTTTGTGTTCTAAGGAGATGAAGGGTTTGAATTACCTGTACTTTGGATGGATCTACCTGAATCCCTTGAAATGAAATAAAGTGTCCAAGTATGATTCCTTTGTTCATCATCATATGACATTTTTCAGTACTCAGGGAAAGTTGAGCTTGTACACAACGTTTAAGTACTTTCTCAAGGTTTTGTAATGCATCTTCAAAATTCACACCATAAGGGGTAAAGTCATCCATAAATATCTCCATAGAGTCATTAAGCATATCAGAAAAGATTCCTATCACTGCTCTTTGAAATGTTGCTGGAGCATTACATAGTCCAACTGGAAGAACTCTATAGGAAAAAGTTCCCCAAGGACTATTAAAGGTTGTCTTGTCCTGGTCTTGGGGTGCAATTTTGATTTGGTTATATCCACTAAAACCATCTAAAAAAGAAAAGAATCTCTTTCCTGACAAATTATCTAGAACTCGATCAATGAATGGCAAGGGAAAATGATCTTTTTGAGTAGCTTTGTTTAAGGCTCTATAATCTACACACACTATTTTTCTTAGGTACTATCACCAATGGAGAAACCCATTCACTTTAGATATGGGGTATATAATC
The DNA here is from genome assembly GCA_000404065.3 of Pinus taeda. Lineage (NCBI taxonomy): Eukaryota > Viridiplantae > Streptophyta > Pinopsida > Pinales > Pinaceae > Pinus > Pinus taeda. The sequence goes on from APFE030802314.1 coordinate 21,943, forward strand.
CATGCATTAAGAAATTTTTGAAGTTCTTCTTTAACAATTTCTCTCAAATTGGGATTCATTCACCATTGGGGTTGACAGACTGGCTGTCACCCTTCATTGATAAAGATATGATGAGTACATAATTCAGGGGAGATGCCCTTCATATCTAATAATCCAATGCAAATGCTTCCTTATTTTCACGAAGTAACTTCATTAATTGTTGTGTTTCGACATCTGATAAGTTGGGGTTTATGTTCAATGTTTTGCTAGGTTAGATTTCTACTATTATGCTTTTAGAGGAGATAGCAGTTGATGTTTGAGGTAGATTTTCATATTTAAGCTTTTCCTGGGTTTCAGGTTCCAAAATTGTAGTCAACTGGTTATATGTTTCAGATGTGACTGAGGAGTGTTCAGAAATAAAATTACTAATTACTTCATCCTTCGTGGTATCTTTAAGAGTTAAAGCTTGTCCAATAGTCAAAATGGGTTGAGTAGCATTATCATTGTAATCCAACCATACATAATCATCATTATTAATCATAGGTGTGGCATGAGGATAAAGGGTAAGCTACTTGGTTTCAGATCCATTAGAAATCATTATTGAACCTGATCTACAACTGATAAAACCATCAGCTCTAGCTAGCTAGCGTCTTCCCAAAATTAAAGGATGTCCCCCCAACTTTGTTTTAGTCTGCAGTGTGACAAAGTCAGCTGGGTAATTCTAGGATTCAACTAAAATGACTAGGTCCTCAATAACTCCTTCTAGTTTGATTGTGGAATGGTTATCTAACTCCAGAATGGTTGGTGTCTCTCTGATTACATTCTTCAGTTGTAATAGTCGTGAGGTTTCAAGGGTCATAATATTTATAGCAGCACCCAGATCTAGCAGAACTCATGAAATAATAGTTTTTCCAATTTCTACAGTAACCGTAGGATGGCCGGGATCACCATATTTAATAGGAGGAGTTTTTCCAAACATTAAAGTAGATAGATCACCCATAACATGAACTGTAAGGGGATCCTTAGCTTTCCTACCAGGTTTCTTAATACAAATGTCTCTCATAGTTCTGGCATAAATTGGTACATCTCTGAGTGCTTGTAAGAGCAAAATTTTGACATAAAGGTTCTGTAATTCCCCTAGAAGATTAAAGGCAGGTGTCTCAGGTGTCTTAGTCAAAGATAAACACTCAGGGAATGGTGGCTCTACTATTTCAGCACCTTTATTAGAGGGTGGCTTTGGTGTTTCAGCACCCTTATTCAGTAAACTATTTCTCTCTATCTCCTCTTTGTCAGAGTCGAAAGAGGTAATATCATCAATAATAGGCTCAACTATTCTCCCAGATCATAAATGAATGTCATTACACTGTGCAAAGAAAACATGAGGTATAGACTGGCTGTGAATATCGATGACTTGCACAGATTTATTATTATTAGGGTTAGGGTTTGGCTATACAAGCAGCAGGGGTCTTATTGTCTGATTATTTTTTGGAGCACCTGATGGTAGAGAGAGTGGTTCCTAAAACTGAGGAAATTGATTTGGGAACGGGATTTGTTAAGCTCTCCAGTTCGGGTTCCCTTGATTAAAATAAGATTGTTGTGGAGGCCAAGGAGTCCACATTGCAGTGTCTACAAAGGGAGGGTTTTTTTGTTGCATGGGTGGGAAATTCATCTGATTAAAGTGTGGGTATTGCATTTGGTTGAAGGGCGGGTAATTTGCTTGATCAAAAGAAGGATAATTATTCCAATGATTGGAGGATGTAAATGGCATATTAGAGTTCATACCTTGTCCTTGTGGTTGCCATTACCTTCTCTGTGTCAGCAAATAGACTGCTTTGGCTTCCTCTTCAGTTGGTTGTAATGTTTCTTTTATTCCTGGTAAAGAAGGGAATTGTTGAGTTTCATGGTCCTTCTCACAAATGGTACAAATCGATACTTTTTCCAATGGGCACTCCCTTAGTGGATGTTTATCTTTGCATTTGGGATAGAAGATAGCCAAAGCAGCTTCTGCCTCCGCTTGTTTCTTCTTAACCTGCAAGGTATCAATCTGTGAAGCAAAAGAACTTAACATTTAAATTTTGAATTCCTCAAGTAGATTACCTATTTCAGCTCTTGTTTCTCCTCCAGTGGCTGATTTTTGGACTCTTGAATATGTATTATCCCTGCTTTTTGATCTATTTGCAGCTCCTCTTGAACATCTCTTGCAGAGGTTAACAATTTCATCATATGATTCTTTAGATATGTCCCCTTTACCAAGCATATTTAGCATGTCTAAACAATCATCCCTTACCCCTTTCAATAATATTGTTTTAAGAATATCTTTACTTACATTGGGGTGATCAGATCTTTGCAGATTGTATTGTAGTCTTTCCAAAAAGTCCTCCAAATTTCTGTCCTCCTTTCGGGCCATTTTAAATAGTTCCTCCCTTTTTTCTCTCATTCGGCAGTAGTCTTGATATTTGGTCAAAAACTTCTCCTTCATTTGTTCCCATGTTGTGATTACATATCCTCCCAGACTCATAAACCATCTTAGTGCATTTCCTTTTAGTGTTGCTGGAAATAGCTTCAATTTCTGAGCATTAGTAACATAATCATAACTTTTACACAATCTATCAAACTCAAAAAGAAACTCATCAGGATCTTAAGAAGATAAACCATGGAAGTTAGGTAAGGCTGAGAGTGGGATATTCTTCATGGGAGTTGCCCCTCTGAGAAGATCCCCAATAGGAAATCCCAAGGTGGAGAGAGAATTCTCACCTCTTCGCTCTCCTCCTACCTATCCTCCACCAGAGAGTCATTCATTGTTTCCTTCCATTGGTTGCTCCCCTATTTCACTTGCCTGGTCTTCAATGTTTTCCATTGGTCCCTCAATGTCTTGAACTGGTTCCTCAATGTCTTCTACTGGTCCCTCAATATCTTCTATTGGTTCCTCAATGTCTTCTACTAGTTCCTCAATATTCTCTACTATCTCTTCAACCATTTCAGGGCCCACAATTTCCTCCATTTCATAGTTTGTTTGGAGAGAATGCTAAGTCTTTGGCTTCTAAGAGCTTAGCCTTTGAGAAGTTTCAGCGTTTGATATAATCTCATCAATAAAAGTTTTTCTTCCTCCTCTTCCTTTGCCCTTGCCACCTGTAGGATTAGCTTTCTTGCGTCCTCTCATGCATTCTGCACATCTAAAAGAAAAACATTAATGCTTTTGAAATCTATGATTTCCTTCCCCAGTAACGGCGCCAAAATGATGGTCACTTTAATTGTTTATTAATTCAACAACTAAGTGCCACATAAATTGTCAACCCAGGGAAGTCTATTTATTTCAAAGGAAACTACACACTGTATGTGCTCAATCTCAAAAGCAGTAAAAGTTGTAGTAATAAGTATACTAGTCACACCTTGTCCTAAGCAAATTGAAGCTCTACTATGAGTTATAACAAAAACAATCTATTGCATACAATTATCAAAGAATGCTTAATTTCATTAAAAAGAGAAATCTAATAAAAGGAATCAATCGGCAAAGGAAATCACTAGCTATGCTGTAACAGAGAACAAGACCCTACTCCTAAAGCAGGAATATTTAGCACCTATTTCTGATTACCATGCTTGCCAACTCACTCTGTAAACTTAATTGCTAATAAAGCACTCATGGATTAACTCTAAGTGAATTCGAGAAAGTAATGTAGCAATCAATTGGAAAAACAGAGTTCAGCAATAACACATAAGCAACATTCAGTTAACAGAACTTTAACAAGGTATGGATAGAAAACACACTTAACACACTTGCAAAAATGTAATGGGTGAATCTTGTGATGAAGGTGGGCCCTGTCCTTCTCACAAGATTCCCCGGGAAACGGGAACTAGAAAGGAACATTCAGAACAATGTTTTATTCATCCATCAATATGTCATATTACAAAAAGATTCCAGTTCTTTTCCTTCAGCTAGACCTTTCCACATTCTGTCCGTCCCCTTCTAATGTAGATGTCTCCTCTTTTTAAAGAGGAGAGATCTATTACAATTGATTACATTGTAAGTCCTATCTTTAACCCAATATGCCAAAATAGGGAAATCAGTTTTCCCAATAACAAAATGTTGTTACAATGGTTATGGTAATGTTGAATTTGGAGTGTGGTCATTACAGCTAGTGTAGCAATTCCTTCAATGATCTTTTTCTGTTGCTGTCGAATCTAGAATGCAAATCACGACTATTTTAGCAACGGGATTTGCGCATTGTTCTTAAATGTTTCAGCAACATAAACTGTGGGGATAACCCTGTAGTCTCCAGGCTGTTTCAACAACGTGGACTACAATGATAAATTGTTTTAGCAACTATCGGATTCAATGATTAACTATGAAGGTAATGTAATTATATGTAAAATAAATTAAACTTATAGTAATGAGAAGGAATATTGTATACCTTTGGAAAAATGGGTTAAATCAATAACATGGACTTTAAATATAGGTTGGAAAAGGATGACATAATAGCGAAATATATGGTCAAAAAGGGACAATGTGGGGTCCTAACAGTAGGGAGGAAACTCACAACCATAGATCTTGATTTCTGTGTAGTTTTGGTAAAGATACCATTCTCCTATTGTGGCTTGATCAACTAGCTACAACACTTTCACAATTTCATCACTGACTCTTGGTACTAGAGTGCTGCTCATAAGACTAATAGTTGGATGAATAAACAATTCTATTAACTATTTATAGGTAAACTCTTCTTTCTTCCTCATTCCCATTGTGGTCCAAAAGATCACTAATTGTTGGTTGCCTTCCTCATCTAGCTTCTATAAGGTGAATGGAAATTTGTCTCCCTGAAAAATATATAAAAAGGTACACAAGTACTGAAGCATACTTGAATACCTCTTCAGTGTTAAACTAGACAAATTGCTCATGTACGGCTTCAGCTAGGAATTGGCTAAAGTTATAGAGAACGGTGGGTTTGGAATTAGCAGAAATGATGGACAAAATTGATCAAAATTGTAACCAAGCAGATAGGACAAAATCGTGGTGGTTTGCTTGGTTCTATCAGGGAACATGGATGAATAATAGGGAGAGTTTCTTTTAGGTAGAGGACTATCTATAGCTAGGAAAAGTTCAAGAGTCTGGGATCTTTTAGTAAAATCTAGCTTTTGATAAGCTTCTATTAGGCTTTCATGAAAAAAGGATGGGTTTGTGTAATAGTTGGAGCTTGCAACATCTTTTCAATGGACTTAGCATTGATGAAACAAAGGATTTCCCTTGTGGGTGAAATGATTGCTCTTTGAATGGGATCATAGAACTCATGGCATTTCCTGACAAATTAGGTGCTCTGTGAATCTGAGGGAAAATGTAGTGGGGAAGGAGGGAGTCTCACAATCTTATTTCATCCATCTGATCAATTAATTGATCCTCCATCCAACAGTAAATTTCATATAAATCAAATTCAGATGAAGACTCAATGGTTTTACAATCTTTGTCTACCATGCGAGTATGATGGAAGTCAACTTGCGAATGAATAAGATGATTTGGGATTTCTGCAATTTCTTTTCCCTTAGGAGGCATTGTGACACAGGTAAGTTCCCTTTGCGGATAGAGGCAACCCCTCTAGCCCTAGAGTGGGTCTAGTCACTGCACAGACAATACCAAAGAAAATTTCCTTAGAAAGTTGGTGTTATGAAGACCTACCTTCAATCTGATGTTCGATAAAGTCCTCATCGTGTTGCTCTAGCTCTTGTTCTTCTAGTCACTCATACCTATAAAAAACATGTAGAGAAACACCACAAATGCAATAGAAAACGACCAAACAATCTACTAGAAGACTTAAGGAACCTCAAGCTATAGACATACAATTTAATGCACGATATAGGAAACATGCTATTGATTTATATTAATATAAATCAAAGTAAAATTTACAACTGAGCATTGACATCGTAAGCCTCCTTGAAGGGTCCTATCGGTATGTCTCCATAAGCATTTACTTGTGAACCGCCTCCGAAGGGAACATATGACTCTCTCTTCTGTCCAAAAGGGTTAATACTACAAAGCTCTTAATACTACAAAGCTCTTAAGCCAACTCTACTCAAGCATCTCTCAAATCAAAATACAAATGAGGCTACTTCCACAATCCAATAACACTCTCTACCTCTACTCCTCTCTTAGAAACTTGAAACTATTGTTCTGAGGCTTCTTCGATTAGTTTCTTGTGTAGTTTTTTCTTCTTTTTGGATTATCGCATCCATGATTGTTTAAATCAACATTTTGAGCCATCCATTGTGGCTCATCATCGGGATAGATCAAAAAGATGTGTAAGCTAGATCTCAACAGGATGTATAAGTAGAGAATGGGAATGGGAATGGTGGTGATCGACAAATTTTTAGGTTAGGTTAATTAGTAATTAATAATATTGATAATTATTAATGTTAGTCCTCTTATAATATTATTAGGGTTATAAATCCATACTGAAACTTGTTTTAATTGTGATTAATTTTAATTACAATTTCTTTAATTTGTAATTATAAGAATTTTTTTTTTTAATAATGTTATTTAATATTTGTTAAATTCATTAATTCATTTTTATTATTTATAATGAGTTTTATATAAACAATTGATTTATGATTCAATATTGTGTGATATTGATTGATTTTATAATTAATATATTTGGATCTTTATAAATAATTATTTTTATTTTATTTTAATTCCTGTGTGTGTTCTATCTATACACTTTAAAAATTTTGTATTTTGGCTAATTAGTAATTAAAAATATTTAATAATTATTATAGTTAGTCCTCTTAATATATAAAGAAAAATTGAAACTGTTTTAATAGTTTAATTACTTTCTTTAATTTGTAATGAGATAAGAATTATTTATAATTTAATAATATTAATAATTAAATTCATTAATTCATATTATTAATAATCGAGTTTATATAAACAATTGATTTTTTATGATTAAATTAGTGGAAAATACTTGGGATAAATTCAAATTAATATTATTAATGAAAATTTCTTAGCTTGATAAAATTAAAATGAATTAATTTTTATTTTATATTTTTGGCGTTAATGATCTATAATTTATAAATTTTTTTGAGATGAAAATGTCACTTTTGATTTATTGTAATATGCTTTGGATTAATTCAAATTAATTTTTATAAATTTTCTTAATTTAACTAGTTTAAAATTTAATTAAGGACTAATTAGGACCAGAATTAGGGTTGTGAATTGGTTGCGTGAAGTGTGGAGAGGTGGGAAAGCTTGAGATAGGGGTAATTCAGGAGTTTTAAGGTTGATTTAAGAGGTTAAGGTCGGAATCCAGTTGTCACTTATTTTCCATCCTTCATCACGATTGCGGTTGTTTGGGTGTTTTCCTATTTCTATGGCTTCTCTAAATTTTCTATGGTAATAATGATTGATTTTGGCCACTACGCTTGAGTTTTCAATACAGACATGGTGATTAGTTTTACTAAAATGTTCGGCTAGGGTTGAGGTTTTTAAGCGGTTGTTTATGATGTCGACTGCATGTTCTTGAATCCTTGTTTGGATAGATCACTAAATTTTCCCTATGTATGTTCTTCCGCAAGAATAAGGAATTACGTAAACTCCTTTGTGGTATTTGGGATCAACGGGGTCTTTGACTGATTTAAGGCATCTTCCAATTGTTTTCATCGGTTTAAAGGTGGTCCTAATATTGTTCTTTTTTAAAATGCAAGCAATTTTATCTGTAGTGACCAATATGTAGGGGAGGTGAACCTTACTTGTTTGATCATCCAAATTTTGTTTGCTTATGGGAATTTCAGCTTTCCTAAAGGCTTTTATCAACTGGTGTTTACGATATCCATTATTTTTAAATACTTTCATAATATGGTTTTCCTCTTCTTCAAAATCATCCTGATATGAAATTGGTGTTCTAAACACTCTAGCAACCAAGGTAATACACATTTTGGATCAGGATCATTTTGAAGAAGAGAAAAACCATCTTATGGAAGTATTTAAAAAGAATGGATACCCCAAACACTAGATGATCAAAGCCTTTAGGAAATCTGAAAATCCCATAAGCAAACAACCTTTGGATGATCAAACATGTAAGGCTCACCTCCCCTGCATATTGGGCACTACAGATAAAATTGCTTACATTTTAAAAAATAAAAATATTAGGACCACCTTTAAAACCATGAAAACAATTGGAAGATGCCTTAAATCAGTCAAAGACCCCATTGATCCCAAATACCACAAAGGAGTTTACACAATTCCTTGTTCTTGCGGAAGAACCTACATAAGGGAAATTGGGTGATCTATCCAAACAAGTATTCAAGAACATGCAACTGACATCAAACACAACCGCTCAAAAACCTTAGCCCTAGCCAAATATTCTAGTAAAACTAAACACCATGTATATATCAAAAACTCAAGTGTAGTGGCCAAAATCGATCATTATCACCATAGAAAATTTATAGAAGCCATAGAAATAGGAAAACACCCAAACAACCTCAATCGTGATGAAGGATGGAAAATAAGTGACAACTAGATTCCAACCTTAACCTCTTAAATCAACCTTAAAACTCCTGAATTACCCCTATCTCAAGCTTTCCAACCTCTCCACACTTCTCGCAACCAATTCACAACCCTAATTATGATCCTAATTAGTCCTTAATTAAATTTGAAACTATTTAAATCAAAAGTGACATTTCATCAAATTAAAAAAAAAAAAAAAAAAAAAAAAAAAAAAAAAAGATTAAATATGACCAATCAAATTGTAATTATTTAAGTTTGTAAGGAAGCTAACTAAACCCTAAACTGACGCCATGGATCACAGGACCAGAGATTGAATCTCTCGAATTGCTTCTCAACTCGTCCATCCATGGCATTCACAGTTGCAGAATGAAGGAGTACTCGAGCGCATCGATTGCGGATCGAAAGGCGGGGCGTCTGGATTCAAGGTGGCTGTCCTCGGAGCCTTAGGCGGCATCGAACAACCCCTTTCCATGCTCATGAAAATGAATCTCTTGGTCTCAGTCAATGCCCCTGGCGTCAATGTAGATATCTACGATATGGACACCACCGCTGTTGTGCATGGATTTGTGGGCAAAGAGCAGCTGGAAGCAGCGTTGGTGGGAATGTATCTTGTGAACATCCCTGCAGGAATTCCACGGAAACCCGGGATGACTAGGGACGATTTGTTCAATATTAATGTGGTAATCGTCCGCACCCTATGCGAAGGGGTAGCCAAATGCTATCCCATTGATTAATCAGATCGGACTCTCAATAGACAGCTCGGCCATGATCTTGTAGGTTTGACACCCCGGATGGAAAATCACCATGGCAGATCTACTCTCGGAAGCACAAGAAGCCCTGGCACTGGGTCTAGGCACTTCATTGACTCTTTTCAGATCCAAATTTCTCAGCCTACAGGCTGAACCATCTTGCAATGGGTCAGTTCCTCAGATCTGGTGTTGGATCTCAAATTGGATCTAGAACGGCGGATCAGGATCCCTTCAGGCCTTCAGAGACTTCTCTTTCAAGGTAAACAACTTGAAGATCTTCTTCCCCTCTCTTCTTACAACATTATTAGGAACAGTTCTTTGGTGGTAACCCTTCGTCTGAGAGGAGGTGCAGCGGGAAAGTCATCCTCTGCTCGTCCCTTCTCATACAAAGATGCAGTACACTCTGAGATCCCCAAACCCTCAGAGACCCTTAAACCTAAGCCCTTTTTGGTTGATTAGATAGAAGAAGTTCCCTCTGTTGAACTCAACCATGAAGAACTTGCAACCCAACTTCAAGAATTTACAGAAAGAGCCATCATTTGCAAATTCAATGGATTGTGGCTGCGATCTCATTATCTCTATGCATGGATCCATGCAAACTGGACTCATCATTGTAAGGCCAGCTTCTGTTCAAAAGGTTACTTCATTTTCCTATTTGATAATAGTAAGCATTACGGAAAGGCCTTAGAAGAAGGCCCTTGGTTCATCGGAACTGCGGGGCTCTTCTTGACTCCTTGGTTCCCAGATTTTGACCCAGCTATTGCAATCATTACCAGGACCCCTGTATGGATCAGGCTTCCAAACTTACCTGCCCACTTATGGCATACTCGCTTCTACAGAGCTATAGGTGACACCTTGGGCAGTTTCATGATGGGAGACTAATTGCGGGAATCCAAAGGTCTCTACTCATATGCCAAAATATGTGTGGAGTTAGATTTGAGCAAAGGACTTCCAGACCAAATCAATCTCAAGATAAACGACTTTGTCTGGTCCCAAACACTGGATTATGGAAACACTACATTCTGTTGCCGCCATTGCCACCAATCAGGGCATTTGCAAAACACCTGCCCATCTCACCCTGAAAAAAATACAAAGGATAACCTCTCCAAGCCCAAGTCCAAACGATGGGCTCCTTGCTTTCCACCTCTAGTCGTGGATTCTGATTCCTCCAGCTTTGAAGATGAAAGCAACGATTCAGAAATGGATCAAGCCCCTCATCCTTTGGTCCCTTCCACCGATGATCCGACACAGTACTCCAACACAGCTACTGCTCAGAAACGCGTCCATTTGACATCCTCAGATTCAGAAAAGGAGGGCTCCCTTGCGGAGAACCCGAATCTTCAAGTGACTATTGCTCATTCACCCCACGAGAGTTGGGTCGAAGTCAAAAAAAGGAAAGGGAAAAAGCTTCGTATTGAGGCTTCTACCCAGTCGGGGTAGAAGTCAGTCTTCTTTTGCATCCAGCCATATGTTGTAACTTCTTCTTTGTTTCACTTCTTCTCTGGAACCAAGGTTGATAGTCCTATCATTTCCGGTTGCTGGTTTTCTGTCTCTCTTGAATGTATCTTCTTGTACCATATTTTTGATTAATAGAATTAGTCCAATTCAGCAAAAAAAGAATATGAACAATCAAATTATAATTATACATCATTAACACCAAAAATAAAAATAAAAATTAATTAGAATTAATTAAATTTGAATTTTATCAAGCTAAGAAAAGTTTCATCAATAATTAATTTGAATTTATCCTTAATATTTTTCACTATTTCAATCATAAAAATCAATTGCTTATATAAACTTGATTATAAATAATATGAATTAATGACTTTAATTTTAATATTATTAAAAATAAAATTCTCTAATAATTACAAATTAAAAGAAACTATAATTAAAATTATTAAAACAATTTCAATATTATTTATATTATAAGAAGACTAACTATATAAATTATTTAAATATTATTAATTGCTAATTAACCAAAATAAAAATTTGAAAGTATAAGAAATAACAGCACACACAAGAATTAAAATAAAATAAAATAAAAATAAAAATAAAATTATTTACAAAAGATCCAATATATTAATTAAAATCAATCAATATCACACAAATTCAATCATAAAAATCAATTGTTTAAATAACTCAATTATAATAATAAAATGAAGTAATGAATTAACAAATATAAATAACATTGTTAAAAATAAAAATTCTTATAATTACAAATTAAAAGAAAATGTAATTAAAATTAATCACAATTAGAATAAGTTTCTGTATGGATTTATAACCCTAATAATATTATAAGAGGACAAACGATAATAATTATCAATATTATTAATTACTAATTAACCTAACCTAAAAACACATTGGCCACCATCATTCCCATTCCCATTCTCTACTTATACATCCTGTTGAGATCTAGCTTACACATCCTTTTGATATATCGTGATGATGAGCCACAATGGATGGCTCGAAACATTGATTTAAACAATCATGGATGTGATAATTCCGGAAGGAAAAAACTTGAAACTATCAAATTACATCTAGCTATCATCCAGTTACATCCAAGCTAGCTGATGTTATTCATGGAGGAGATATTTATAGGAGGGAGAGGTCCCATAAGAGAAGGAAGGAAGAGCTTATCTCTTAGGGAGGTTGCACAAAAGGTGGAACAACTATCCCAAAGGAGAAAGGCAAGCTCAACTAACCCAACAACTAGCCCTAGGACTGCCCATGAAGCAATTTCATCTCAAAGTTTTGACGAGATGTTGAAAAACTTGCCAAATCTGGCTCGTCGTGGGTGCAACATAGGGACAAAGCGAAGACTTCGCTATGGCTACTGTTAACTTCACCATCTTCGTGAGGGGGATAACTTCTGTCTTGTGATGACCTAGAAACTTAGTTAAAAAGGGTCTTCTTTAGGGATAATTAAATGAGACACTCTTCCTGAGATTGCAAGGAAGGTAATGACACATAATTGGCAACTTGACACTGTGGAGCGATAAAAAGGGTCTTTTTAACACCTAATTACCTCACATTAATTATCAACCCAGGGACGACTTTTTATTTCAAGAGTATACTCTGTCTGAGGCGGCTATTTACTTAAGAGTAATGTTTTGCAGTATAGTGCTTAAAACCCACAAGTAAATGAATGCTTGAAAAAGAAATCTAATTGGAACAGCAAGAAACGAAGATGTTCTAAACTAAAATCATTCATTCAATCAATCATCAATCGGGGATATAGTAGCAATAACTCTTTCCTCTAGAAATTGATGGAATAGAGTATGGACCATGGATCTGGGAGCATAATAGTGTCTGTTGTGTCTCACGACAGCCTTGATCCTCCTCCCACACCAAACCAATGAATGCAAGTAAAAAGGAAATGACAAAAAGCAGCATGAAATGAAATGGACAACAGTAAAATGAAACAGCAAGAAAGAAACTAAATCTCGCGAGTTCAACACTCTCAATTCTTGGCATCAACTTACATTCAAAGAAAGAGCAATCTTTTGTACAAGTAGACAGCTTAATCAAATGGAACAGCAAATCATCATCCGTATGTACATGTTCTATACTACTATAGCAATCTGAGAAGAACGAATGATATGATTACGTTTCTGAACAAAGTAATATTGTCTTCAAGCCTCGCAAATACTTATTTTATATGAATTCAATGCTGATAACATTTATACAAATATCTTGCTACGGAAATAGATGCAATTCAAATAGATTCACTTTGCGTAATACAGAGACATGAGTTAAAGAACTTATTCAGATTCAGATATTAAGTATAAAGCATAGTCTATCATATGAAAGATATATCAGATTGCTGAAACAATAGAAATAAGCAAACCAAACACATTTTACCATATAACAATACAACGGCAAGTGTCCGTTGGAGCCGGGCCCGTAGCTTCCAATGACACCGCCATAACTTACTTCAGATGCAGGGACGAATTGAACACCAAATCATTTATATTGATTGCATTAACAAAAGTATACAAAATCAGATCTCAACAAGACTCCATGATCAAAGTTGGTTCTGAAACTTAGAATTATAAAAACAGTCGTTCTCCATTTCCCCGTCCTCTGATCTTTGGTTTCATTAAATAGAGAAAGATCAGAGCATAGATAATTACAATCATGATTTGTTTTACAAAATTGGATTGATTCTAACCATTTGATCAACAAGAACAAGGCGTATTTGGCTTTGCAGCTAAGATTTGGAGGGCGGCCGCAACAACAAATCTCAGAAAATTGTGCTCAAAGAACCCTGCGTTTCTCCCTGTACAGGCAGAATTTGGGCAAATTGTTCTTCATGAAGATAATTGGGCCCGTTTTGGACAAAACCCATGTTCCGGATTTTCTAAATTCGTCTTCATTTGATCAGAATCTTAACCACAAAACTGTCACTCCTTAAACCAGCGAATTCCTGAGTTGGCTGATTTAAAAATCAAATTTTCAATCTGGAAGTTACTTTGGAGGCTAAAAATGGTAAATAAGGTTACAACCAACTTATTAGAATTATCACTGGTAAAATAATGCATAATAATCAATTTATTAGAAATAAAGGAGAATAAATAATATTAATCCATGAGAGCATAAATCATTTATAAAATGGATTTAAATGATAAATTATAATAAATGACATGATGAAGAATGGTGGAAATGGGTGGAATAAACGTTCACAAGTGACAATAATCATGGCATATTAACGAACCCACACACCCCCACACTCAATATGTTGCATGTCCTCATGCAACGAAAACTGAATATATTGCATGTCCTCATGCAACCCAAAGACAAAAACCATGTGTTAACCAAGCAATAAAAATTTGAGAATAACTGAATGCTTCCTTAATTAATGAATATTCAATTTTAGCAATCTCGATAAAGGCATAACAATTTTTACATTGACATTCAACTATATGTATGAAGTTGCAGCAAAATATGATATAGATAACAACAAACTTCATTAAGCATTTTCTCAAAACTACAAACCAGATTTTGTTGAAACGTTGCAAGTAGATTTGTAATATATGAAGGCTTCTATGATCCAAAAATCAGATCGTTGTGATGCATGGATCATGAGATATAAACAAAATGGCTGTAGGTGAGAGTGCATGATTTCCGAAATTTTATGAACCAATTTATCTTGAATTTATCTAGGTATGTGTATTTTAATAGTATGTCTGTGTTTCCTAGAAATCACAAGAATTGAGTTCATAGTTTTTGAAAATATGTGGACATCAATTTCTACACTGTGTAAAAATGAAATTGTATGCCTTAAATAAGGAAGAAAGTAAAAACATTCATCATGCATAGCAATTCCTCCCCCTCTCTGAAAAATTAGCATGTACTCATGCGATGCTAGAAAACAAAGAGAGGTGGTTGCTACCAGCTGTTGAATTCTATGCTTGGTGTAAAACAACATGAAATAAGGGAGGTGTTGAGAGTGAATAATAATAGCAATGGATGATAAAGAATATGAATGACATGGGTATAAGAAAGAAATGAATGAAAGGAACACTCCCCCACACTCGAAAATGACATGCTACTGAAAAAGGGAAAGTGGTAAAGATGTGGAATGAAGGATGACAAATAATGCTCAGAATGGATTTTCATTAAATTCTCCTAAATTCATAATAAACTAGAAAACTATGCGATTTTACCTCAAGTTTTACCTCCAAAAGAAAAATGTGGAATGACATATATGTATTGACAGTTGTTGAAGCTGATGTAGGCAAAGTGGGTGCTGAAAGTGATGCAAAAGGTGGAATCTAGGGAAGCACATCATGTATGAAGAATTGTTCACGTTCGCGAGCCTCTACTGTGAAGTGAAATAGTGTGGTCATGCTACGAATAAAATTTTGCCCATACTTGTTGTTTTCCTGTAAACAAAGCACTATTTGGTATACAATGTTCTTGAATCCATAGTGTTAGCTTTGAATAGCAACATATAAGATGCATGCAAAATTGCAATTAGAAAAACTTATGTATACATGCAATACTAATATGTTTTCAAATCAACAAGGTATGGCAAAGTGCAGTAATCAT
>APFE030802318.1:0-24988 GCA_000404065.3 Pinus taeda
ATTGGAACCTAGAGCAGTCACAGAAACAAGAACCCGACAGCTACGAAATCAATCAATTTTAGAGTATCTCATCAAGTGGAAGAACTTACCCGCTAAAGATTCCACATGGGAGGAAAGAATTTTATACAGAAGCATCAAGAACTACTCAAGCGTTGAGGACAACACTTTTTGAAGGAGAGGGGCATGTTAGGCCCCTATACTACTAGTGTAACCCCTTATTGTTATTAGTACAACCCCCTTATTATACTGTTGTACCCATCTAGCCCCCATATTGTTGCTATTGTGCCCCATAGAAGCCCACTATTTTTATTATTGTGCCCTTCCATTATTATTGTTATGTCCGCTCTAATTATATTATGACCCCTTAGACTCCTATAAAGTAGGTCTTTTCATTTGTATCATCTAAGAATTGTTCATTTGTGTAATTTAAAGGAGGTTGCCCCCTCAAAGAGGCACAATTCTAAGGCGTTGATCTATCTTTTTGTAAGCTGGTACCATAACACCCTCCTCTGTTTCATCATCATCCTCCTTCTCTCTCTCCTCTTCTTCTTCATCTTCCTCATTTTATTATGTTCCATCTCCTTCTTCATCCATCTCATCTTCATCTCCTTCCTATACTATACCTATCCTCACATGAAATGTACTTGATTAGTTGCTAGCTTACCTCATTCCACGGATATGGCAGAATTTCCCTCCTTACTCCATTTTTGTCTTCAGTGGGTTCCTCACTTTCTAAAAAGAATTTCCTTTTGGTAGCCTAGCTAATTCCTTTGTCTTCTTTCCTCCATGGTATTCCTATGGGAAGTGTGGTGAGTTTGCTGATGAGCTCAGGGGTGAGTTATATGGAGAGGCCTCTTACCAACAATGGCATGGATTATGGTTAGTGGAATGAGGGAGAGAGAAAAATCTTGGGCCACCTCATCATCATACCCTCTAAATTTTTCGAAAAACCCCATCCAATTATGTCTTCTAAAGATTTCAAGAACTTGGGAGTGTTTTTGTATTCTCACAGTGTTAATGGGCTTCCTCCTATTAAACCCTCCTATCATCTTGGTTGGTGAAGTTTGAGGAGATGAAAGGGTTGAGACAATTTTCAAATGCAGAACCAAAACTAAAATGATTGTGTATGTAATTCCCATACACAGCTGATAAATTCACTCAGACTTAGGGGACTTTCGGTTCAATTACTTGTAAAGGGTGATGTAATTACATAGCTTACATCTTCATAGTGTTTTCAATGGCCAACTACCACATTTTCCTCTCTAAAAATCCTCTTGGCCAATCTTGTAGACAGTCTCTGTGTATTGTGTAGGAATTCCTGTGCATGATCCTGTAGGAATTCCTGTGCAACCCTGTAAGAAATCCTGTGTAGTTAAACGATCGAGCTTTTATTTTGGTAGGTTGACTGGGTATGAGAGCGACCCGCGAGATTGAGTTTTGAGGAAGTGAATGCATGAATTCATGGGGATGATGATTATTTCTGCTTATGGTTATTTCAGGTGAGGTGGTGTGTTGGTAGTAAAGGTATGTTTCCATTTTTGGACCGTTGGTCCCTATTACAACCTCATCACTCCCCACTCCTCGTCATTAGCTCCCATATTATGCATCCATATCCTTAACTACTTTTGTCCATCTCCTTCTCTATTTTTGAGTTGATTGATGCCATGTGTGAGAGAACATCCTGTTTTGTTTTTGTTGACTAAGAGAATGTGGCCAAGTTAATTGGCCACCTTTTCACTTATAAACCAACTTACTCGTAACTTTTACATTTTTTTTACTACATGATGCATATGAGAGAGCAAGCGAGATACTTACCTATGGTGCCAATACCTTGCTGCAGTTGTTGAAGACTGGAGGCGCTTGCTTTCTGTTTGACTACATGTTATTCTTCTTCCCTTCTTGTTGCTTTCTAATGATCCCTTTGTTTGTGCAGGTACCTATTGTTGAAGATTGTGCTAGTGTTGATGCTTTGGATCTTCTTCTACTCTTGGATGATCATGTTGGAGGCTTGCTGCTGTTATGATTTGTATTTTGTGGGACAGGATGCTACATTATTTCCTACAGGATGTCTTGTAGCTTCTTCTCCCTTAGAACTCTTAATCATACACCTTTCTACGATAGTGACATGGATGGAGAGAAAGACTAGGAGTGTGCAGAACAAGAAATACTGAGGTGATGCTCTTTATTCCTCCCTGTTTCCCTTCTTTTTGAAGTGTGTTTTTTTTTTCAAATTGATTTTGTTTTTAAGGGTGAGTGCAGGGTTGATGATGGCTGAAAAGGTATGGTGATCGAATGATGAAGGGGGTGAATTTTATTGGCATAGAAGGTCATTTATTTTCCTTAGGACTACCTCCTATAGGATTTCCGGGTCACTGTAATTCCTACAGGATCATCCTGTAGGTTTACATGGGATCCTATAGAAAACACACTCCAATTGTAAACTAAAGTAAACGAGTGGAAAAAAATGACAGAAATGGTGGAGGAATCAATGGTAATGAGTAGTAAAATAAAAATGTGAGTGACAGGGGTCTCTTTGTGATCCTCCTTTTCTCTTTGATTATCCTTCTTGCTGTCCTGCAAATGGAAATTGCATGTTTTTTTTTTAATTTTTATTTTTGAAAACAACTAGGCTACCTCTGAGAGGTTTTAACCCTAGTTGTTTTCCCTGCACGCCTCAAGAGACGTTTTCACCTAGGGATCTTCCTTTATTTTTTATTTTTTATTTCTTTTTGACACCACTCCGCTGCCCCAAGAGGTTTTCAACCCAATGGTGATACTCAAGCACCTCATGGAGGTTTTCACTTGAGTCCTTATTTTTCTTTTTTCTTTCCTCGGTGATTTGATGAGGGAGGAGTTGAAACTCACTCCACTATCCATTGCTTTATTGATATCATCAATGAGATCTTGCTTTCATAAAGGTCTCTTGTAGATTTTCGATCGATGTCCATTAACAAGCAAAGGGATGGCCTCTTCATATATAGTTCTGATCTGCACTAAACCATTATCTTAGCATCTTTCTATAGCATAAGATCCTAGCCATCTTGTCCTTAACCTTGCCTTGAAGTCTTTATACCTAGAATCATATAACAACACCCAATCGCCTTCCTAAAATTGCTTCTCCTTGATATAATTCAAGATCTTCCTCTAAAGTTGAACTACCTCTGTATGTAGGAGGGCCTGCATTCTAAATTCATCCAAACAATTCAATTAGAACAATCTCTCCTTTTGTGCACTGCTAAGATCTAGATCTGGTTGGGTTGCCATCCTTAATGTGTTATACCCAAATTCAATAGACAACAAGTCCCTTTTCCCATAGACTATCTCATAGGGTGTGAATCCAATGGTGGTCTTCCATGTGGTATTATATGGCCAGGTGGCCTCAACTAGTCTATCTATACAATCCTCTCTGCTGCTGCTTACCACTTTGGTCAAGATGCCCTGTAGCACTTTGTTGGTTACCTCCACTTGCCCATCAGCTTGTGGATGTTAGGGAGTGGAGGTTCTATGCTTGATCTTGTGTTGGCTGAGCAAGTCTTCAATCATGTTTGAGGTAAATTGGCTGCCTTGGTCTATGACCATCTTTGTAGGGTATCCAAATTTGTAGAATACATCCTCCCTTAGGAACTTAGCCACCTTCTCCTCTTTTGTTGCCTTAATTTCCTTGGTTTCAGCCCACTTAGTCAAATAGTCAGTGCACACAATGATGTACCTTTTTTTCTTGGAAGGAGGGTCATTAGGCCTAATGATGTTCATGCCCCACTTGTCAAATGGCTTAAAAATCACTTGAGGCTACAAAGGCATTTCATCTCTTGGAGTAGGCCTTCCCATCCTTTGGCACCGAACACACTGACTAGCATATCATTTCACATCCTGATGAAGAGTGGGCCAATAATAGCCTGTTTGTAACACTTTGAATGTTGTCCTATTTGCTACAAAATGACCTCCTAAAGGCCCATCATGACAAGTCAGAGGGATGTCAAAGACGTACTCCTACCTGACACACCCTCTAAAGATTTGATCCAGGTCACATTTGAAGAGATTGCCCCCAATCCATGTAAAGGATGCACTTTTCCTTACTATCTTTCTCTTTTCCTTGGAGGAAAAGTTTGGTGGGAATTGTGCTAATACCAAACAGTTTTCTATATTAGCAAACCATGGAGAGAGAACTGAAATACCAAATAAGTGCTCATCTAGTAACTCGTCATCAACAATTACTTCTTTGCTTGCACACAAATTTACTCTAGAAAAAAAGTCTATAACAACATTTTCCTTACCAGGCTTATCAACAATAGTTAGATCAAACTGCTGTAATAAAAGTAACCGTCTTATAATCCAAACATTCACATATGGTTTGTTAATTAAATATTTGATTGCACCATGGTCCGTATGCACACATGTTTTATAGTCTGCAATATAATTCCTAAATTTGTTCAATGAACGCACAATGGTCAGGAGTTGCTTTTCGCTCACTGTATAATTTAGTTGAGCCTTTGACAGAGGCAATTTCTCATCTATCTAACCTAGGGATTCTTCTATGGCTTTGTGTGAGGCATCAACATGAATATGAAAGGGGAGGGACAAAATTGGGCCTCGGAGAATCAGTGCAGAGTTTAACATGTCCTTTAGGATGTCTAGGGCCTCTTGACAGCTTTTTGACTAGATAAACTTAGAGTCCTTGGCCAACAAACCAAATAAAGGAGAGGCGAACTTGTTGAAGCCTTTTATAAACCCTCCATAGTATCCAGCTAACCCTAAGAAACTTCTGACGTCTCTCTTCTTTTGAGGAGGCAGGACCCTTTGGATGATAACTATTTTGTTTGGGTCCACATGGAGTCCTTGTTGGGATATTGAATGACCTAGCACAGTCCCTGCAGTCATCAAGAAATCACATTTTTGGTACTGAGAGATGGGTTCATTTCAATGCATTTTTATAGTACTTTTCCTAGGTTAGACAAAGCTTCTTGAAAATCACAACCATAAGCTGTAAAATCATCCATATAACTTTCCACTACATCATGGACTAATTCAGCAAAAATACTGAGGGCCGCTTTGTCGAAAGTGGTAGGAGCATTGCATAGGAAAAAATTAAGGATCCTATAGGCAAAACTACCCCAAGGACAAGTGAAGGTAGTTTTATCGTGGTCTTCGGAGCTGATCTAGATTAGGTTGTACCCATTGAATCCATTTAGGAGAGAGAAAAACCTTTTCCCTACTAGCTTGGTCAATGAAGGGTAGAGGGAAATGGTCCTTCTTTGTGGCTTTGTTCAACTCCCTGTAATCAACCCAAATTATCCAATTACCATTTTTCTTTGGAACTAACACAAAAGGAGAGACCCACTCACTATCGGAGATAGGGTAAATGAATCCTTCATCTAGCAGTTTTGCAGTTCTTCTTTCACTGTATCTTTAAGAGTTGGATTCATCCTCTTTTGGGGTTGGTGGACCGGCTTGCAACCTACTTTAATGTATATGTGGTGAGTACATAGTGAGGAGTGTACACCCTAAATTTCTTTGTAACTCTAAGGGAAGGTTTCTATATTTTCCTTTAGCATGTTTCATAACTTCTCTTCTTGGAGAGAAGAAAGAGATCGATTGATTTTCAAGTTTCTCTCTGGGCAGAATTCTATGGTTTTGACATAGAGGGGGTTGGAATCGGCCAAGAATAAGTCAATTGGATGATTGTTCTAGGTTTCCCTTACTACATCTTCTAAGGGAAATGAACTGGGAGTTGGACTTTGGAGTAGGTATTCATTCAATTCATCCTCATCCTATTGTACTCCTCCCATGGTTGTTTCTAAAGTATAAAGTTGGGTGGAAGAAAATTCATATTCTTCTTCCTCCTCCAAACAATAGCTAATGTAAGCTAATGGGTAAATCATACTCTAGAGTAGGTTGAGTAGGAGGGTATAGGACTAACTTCTTGGACATATGCCCATTCCTGATGGTCATATTCCCAACTCTACAGCCAATGTAAGCATCAGCAGTGGCCAACCATGGTCTCCCAAGGATGAGACGGTAACCAGTAAGCTTATCCTTAGGCTAGAGAACTAGGAAATATGTAGGGTACTCCCAAGAGTCAATGGAGACCATCACATCCTCCAAAACCCCCCAGGGATTACTGTGGAGCAGTTCGCAAGTTGCAGAACTATGGTGGTCTTCCTCAATGAACCTTGGAGGTTGAGCTCGAGCATGGTGTCCTTCATCATCACATTAATGGAAGCCCCGAGGTTGATCAAAGTGTGTGGGACAATGCTGCCATTGATGTGCACATCTACTACAGGGCTTCCAGGGTCCAAATATTTTGGATAGATTACCTACCCCGGCATTAAGTTGGGCAGTTGCCCAATCACATTAATGGTAGGGGCATCCCTTCTTCACCTCCCTAGATGCTTGAAGCACTTCTCCTTAATAAACTTATTGTTAATACGAACATATTTTATCGCTTGGAGAAGTGGAATCTTTACACAGATTTTTCAATTCTCCCAGAATTTCAGTCTCTTCCGGGGTAGGCTGGAGTGGTTGGGCTAATCTCTCAAGAAAGGGTGGATTCACTTTAAGATTGCTTCCCTCTCTTTCTTCTTCAACCTCCCTAGGTGGAGGTGGTTGTTGGTTATCTGGGGAAACTCTCCGAGATCGCAGGTTAATCTCTTGGATTCTCATAGCATAAGTTAGATATGATGTCTCTTCACTGTATACATGTTGAGCTTGCTTGTTGTTCGGGTTCGAATTTGGCTTGGTGGGCATATGGGGTTGCTTGGTTGGAGCAGAGTGTAGCAGCTATGGTTGGATAGGTGGTGGAGGAAATAGAGCTAGAGCATGTTGTATTGGGGCCTCCACCCTTGGGGTGATGCATTCCAATAAGGTTGTGGCGGAGCATAAGCTTGAAATGACTCATTGGCTGGCTCAGAGTGATATTGAGATGCAAAGGACCAAGGAAGGTGTATACATCAGGAAGGATGAGCAAGGGGTCCCCAAGAAGGCATGGTTTTGGTTTGGTTGGGGTTGTAATATGCATGGGATGACCCTTGCATGCTCTACTAGTACGGTCTAGGCTTATGAGGTCTCCTTTGGTTTATGTAGCAGAGCTGCTGAGTGACCCTTTCAGCTCCTTGATATACCAATTTCAATCGTGGAAAAGAATGAAACTTGTCTATGGAGTGGTTTTCTTCCTAGACTGAGAGAATTTCAGTAGAAGTTAATGGACATTCATTCCTAGGATGCCTCCTAGTGCATCTAGGACAAAAAATGGCCAAGGCTCTCCTTACTTGCTCAGCCTTCCTCTTAATGTGCGTGGTGTCCATTTTCAAGGTGAGGGTTTGCAACATCTCACTTTTGAAATCTTCTAGCATGTTTCCAATTTCACCCTTGATGGATAAGTTGGAAGACGATGTACTGACCATAGGTTGAATACCCCTACCCTTTTTCCTAGCTTCCCTAGAATGGTTTCTAAAGATAGTCTTGATATTCTCACAGGGTAATTGGTAGATATCTCCTCCTACTAACAAATTTAGGGTATCTAGAAGATCTTCCCTTACTCCCCTAAGCATAACCAGCTTTAGTGACTTAGGGTTAAGTGTGCACCTTGCCCTTTTGTAATTAAGATGGAATATTTCATCTTAGTGTCCCATTGGTTTCCGTGATGGGGAAGGCACCCTCAACTCTCTCTCTATTCCCTCTGTCATTTTTGTTTTCAGCCATTGGTTGAGTAGGAATGGGTTCTTCTTCTTCTTCTTTCCCTCAAAGTTCTTCAAATATGTCAAGTTGCTCACCTAAGGGTTCCTCTGGTTCACAGCCATCGAAGAAGAGGGAAGGTCGGTTGTTTGATGGAGTGGGGGTATTTGGCGGAAATTTCCCTAAGTTGTCCCTATTCCTACTAGGCATGAAAGGAAATGTTTTTGGTTTGGTTTTGTATTTTTTTAAACATGGAAAGTACTTTGCAGAATTGAAATTACTGATTGAATGAAAATTACTCACGGAATGAGAAAGCTATTTGCTGAATTGAAATCTTTCTTGCAAAATGGAAAGGAAAGTAGAAAATGTAAAATGGAAGAAAGGAAACAACTAGATAACTTTTGCAGAATTAAATTAATGGCATAATTTCAAAGACAAGAGGTAGAAGAAAAGAAAGCAGTAATCACATTTTACTGAGACACCTCCCCGACAACGATGCCAAAAAGTCATGAGCACCTATATTGCAGCAAGGATGCTACAATTCCTGGGCTACCAGCTTTACATTATCAACCCACAGTTCGTAAAAACTTGGAGGTGGCAGTGTTGTATACACAAGTAAAAGTGATGGTTCTCCCTATTGTCACTCTTCAGCTGGCGAGAGACCACTGGGATTTCAAGCTAGACTTCTATGGAGTTAGAAGAAGCTTGATTCTTTGATGGAAGAAAAATAAATCTACTCTAAGAGAGAGTTACTCTACTACAATAATGAAGAAGGTTGACATGTAATGCTAAATCACACCATTTCCTAATTAACTACGAACAAACTATGTTTAGCAGAAGTACTGAATCAACATGAACCAAATACTAATATCTAAGTTATAGAAGTAAGAAGCATCAAACATCACTAATTTTCAAGTAAAGGGATCGAACTAAATCTGTTTTATCTTTTTTGTCTTTTTATGAAAAATCAAGTATGCAAACTAATTGATTCCGTTGATGTGGTATGTAAATTAAGGATGTTTTAGGATGGTTGGAAGGGTTATGGGATGTTTGGATGGCGTGGACGACCCTTGGGAGGCTTTTGGTGAATTCCTATAAGTTTTGCATCAATTCGGCCTCAAAACGAGGCCATTTCATGAAAACGTACACGATGTACTAGAAACCTATAGGATCCCCTGTAAACCTACATGATATAGCTGAGAGAAAAATGCGAGGTTTTGAAGGTGATGGAAGGCCTAGGAAAGGTAAGTGATGGGTGGAATGGAGTGGGAGAAGGTCTAGGATCACCCAGAACTCAACATCAAAGATAGTAGATGGCTGGATTCGCTCAATGTGCTTGGAAGAATTTCTATGAAAATGATGAAAACTAGTGAAGGTGATGGTGAAAACAAGGGATGGATAGGGTGGATGGAGTGGAAGGTGGCTGTTGGCTATGAAGTCTTAGTCTCCTTCTGAAGCACCTACTTTGGATAAAACATGTATATCTTCCAAAAAACTATGCATACAAGAAACATTTTCATAAACTAGAAAAGCAGAATTAATGAATTAAGTGCCTACACTATGCATGAGGAAAGTTGCTGAAAGGAATGAAAGCATGGATGATATCTACTGTAGAAATGAATATGAAAAATATGACAATGGAATCCTACGTTGCAAAACTAACCAAATACTAATTTAAAGACAACAAACTCCAAAGCTCATAACAGAACTAGAAATCTATGTTTTTGGGGCTCCTTAAGGGTCCCTTCCTCAAGTCATGATCCTAGAGATAGGAAGTGAGGCCGAGAAACCTACTAACAACCTTATGATGATCGTTTTATCCCTCCTAACCTGCTACTGAATTAAGGAAAAAATGGAGGTAAACTAATAAACAACCAATCTAATCTACTTTACCTGTAATGGAAATGCATCTAAAAAGAAAATTAACATTGAAGCTATGAAACTATGCTAAACATACATATACAAGAAAGAGGAGCCTTTTCTGGTAGGTTTGGGCCCTAACCCAAGAGCTTCAGCCCTCTTAGTTAACTCAGTGCTATCTCAAAACAAAACTCATTCTTATTACCAAAACAACAAGTTACATCAGTAGAACTTTCAAAAGTGTGCAAGTTGAAAATAGCTTAGAGTTTTACAATAAAAATCTGAATCCTAATGAGGCTCTCAGCCTCTATACTTATACAATTGAAGTCCTCGATGACTTCCCTAAATTAAGGGGGGCTTAGCTCCTGAACTCGAGATAAACTAGCTCTTTATCTCACTTGCTCAATTGCCTTCTAATCCTCATGGCTTGGTTGCTTGCACTCCAAGCTCGTGTGATGGATGGAGGAATATTCGAATGGGGGATAAGTAAATGAGTAGGATTTTCCTCCTACAATCCTTCTCCTTTGTCCCATTCGATTTTTAACATTAGTATTTGCAAAAATTCCTTGATTTTCTCCTTCAATCGTGCATTCAATGCATATTAGTCCACTAGGCATAATATCCAACTCTAACTCATCTCATAAACAAAATATAATAAAAAACATGTAATAAGTTGTGAGAAAAGTTGGTTTGGCTAAGCTAGGAGGTGAATTAAGGCCCATATACTTACCCAATGATCAGGCTCATGAGTGTCCATAGTGTTGAGAGAGTCATACAAATTCTTAATATATTTATCCCAATTTTCTAAGGGGATAGAATGATTATCTTTTGTTTTCAAACAAGCACATTCTACCAAAACTTTATGGGCACAAATTTAAAAAGGTGGAAAAGATGGTCTTGCCTCTAATTAATATATTACGTCTTCTTCCTCTTGATGAGCTCATTGTATATACTTATGTTAAAAAGAAAACAAAATAAACTTTAAATAAAATTTAAAGTATTGAAAGTTTTTTAATTAAAAAAAAGGTTATTTTGTCATAAAGTGTGTGTGTGTGTAAATATATTATATATTTATAATTATAATATATAGATATATATATAATAATATATTATATTAATATAAGTATATCTTTTTTTAAGTTGATTTAATTATATTACCTCATAAAAATATACAAACCAATACATTATTAATGTATCCACTCAACATATTTTATGGTAGATGGTCTTAATCTACTCAATAGGGAACCATATGTTTTTTACCACAAGCCTATAGAATAATTTTTCCAAAACTTTAAGAATCTTAAAAGTGACAACATCACTAAAATATCTTAATAATGTTACAAAAAAATGAACATTAGACAACTAGGAATGAGAAGAGGGAGATCTTTCACAGGTCTTGAAGGGTCTGAGTTCGTTCTAATTTATGGAATATGGCGCTTAATTTGTGTCATATGGGTGACCATTCTCTCCATAAAAAAATGTTGGTTTCTTTGTTCAGATTTTACATGTGAAAGAAGTGCTATAACATTGTATCTTTCACTCTTGGACCCATTTTCATTTGCTAATAGAGAGGAAAATCTTGGTAGTATTTTTTTCCCTTCCCCTGGTGAGTCCATTGTCACAACACCATGGTCATGAACCCATTTTCCTATACCCTCTTTGAGCTCTAGGTAAAATAAGATATTATGCAATTCACTTTGTAAAAAGGAAAAAATACATAAATGAAATGTACAAGTATGTCTTTTTGTAAGCTTATATATTGGTATTACCTCACAAAATAGAAATTTCTAGTACATCATTCATCCATCCACTCTCAACAATTTTACAGCAGAAGGTCTCAATCTGCCCATTGGGAAACTAGATAGTTTTGACCATCTCCCTATAGAGTAATTTGTCAGAAACTGCAAAAAATTTAATAATTGCAACATAACTAGAATTTCTACTGGTAATTATAACACAAAATACCATCAACAATCATAAGTTGGCCATCAGTTGTTATTAGAGGCACCATACAACATAAAGCTAAGAAATCTACTGGAAATAAAATTACATGCATCTCCATGTATAGGGGTGGCCACCACACCCCCACCATCTAATGTAATTCATTCTTGAAGGTGGGGGGTTCCACTTGCTCCACATAGTCTCCTCTAAACACACTATCGAAAATTTGTTTATTTTTTAAAATAACTCTAAATTTAAAATTTAGAAGTAATATAAATGTTTTTATCATTTCATTCTTTTCACACTCATATACATTTTACAAAAAACACGAGATTTTCTAATAAAATCTATTTTAATGCATTACTAATAATAATGGAATACAATAATGTATTCTAATCATTAAACTTTTACAAAATAAACTAATAATATGTTTTACTTATTAAACTTCTATAAAATAAGCTATATTTAATAAATAAAGTGTAAATATTCATACTATTGTATGTTATTTTTAGTGTTCCAAACTTTTGTCATAGCAATTGCTACAATTCTTCAGTTTGTCATTGGGATCATGGGAAAAGATGTAATATTACACATCCCCTCTGGTCCTTCAATGTCTCTTAACAATCTCATGTATCCTTCTTCTCCCCAATCTTTTCCCAAGAGTTCTTGAGTCTTCAGAACTTTTTTCCCTTATTTTGTCCCTTACGTCGCTTGCCATATCCAACCAATACAGCTCCATGGTTAATTTCTTCGCTGCATGTAACCTCAAATATTCCTTGTTTAACAAACAAAATTTTGTTAATTACACTTGCTAAATTATTTATATCTTATTTATTAGTTCTCAACAACAATGTAAAAAAGGTAACCAAAATTTTGTTAATTACACTTGCTACATTATTTATATCTTATTTATTAGTTCTCAACAACAATGTAAAAATGGTAACCACTTACCGTGGTATAAAGTTGAAAGTCCAGAAGGCTTTGGCCAATGGGTAAGGCAATGGGTACAGCTATAGGTTGTTGAGTTACTCGCGCTTTGAGAATTGCTTCATCGTTAGCTTGGAGAACTTCAAAGTCATCAATAGCCGCTGCTGGATTTTCAATCTATATCAAAACAAAACAACACAATGATTTGATTGTCTCACACATTATTAATTATAATAGTTATTATATAATATTTTATTTCATAATAAATCTACTATTATATTATAAATATTAATATTTAACAATATCTAACTATCTTTATGCACACATCCATCATTAAACCTTGTTAGTGTACCTCTGCGAATCGGCATGGCCCCTGAAAACCCTGATAGGGATACCGATCTTCACTGATCAACCCTCCGGTGTCTATTATATATTGGAAGATATCGCCACCTCTCCCTCCGGAATCGCAATTATAGCCGAAGGGATTGCAATCTAGGGATTGCTGCTCTTATAGGCTAATCAAATCGCCTGTTTCGATAGCGTGGAGGCCCTCTACAGCGCCTGCAGTGAAAAATGCCCAACAACAACCTACAACGCCAAAAAATAAACAGTATGCACGAGACACCAAGGAAAAAATGCCCAACAACTACCATTTGAAATTGAAATTATTTCTCTCATAATACATACCGCCGGCGCCTTGATCCTTCACACTGGTTACCGCTCCCCTACCCGTCCAATCAAAAGACGTTGGCAAGCTGTTCAAGCTCTGGGACGTGAATGATACATTCTTCAGTCCCCTTCTCTTGAGTTTCTCCATCCCTTGCATGTTAGTCTAAATTTCTATTAAAGGAAAATAAGGTATTGAATTCTATCATGTATATAGACAAAAGTTTATACACTAATAAATAAAGGATAATTTATTAAATTTTAAGTTTGCTCAATTTATTGGATGGGTGAATTTGGATTTAATTTATGAGTGAATTTATTTGATGAGGTTAGCAAATCTCAAACGGAACATGATTAATTTGGAAAAGTATTCTCTCATCAAAAAATATGAGAAAAAGGGAACCCAAGAGATAGAAGTATGTTGAAAGATGATTGAATCATGCATAACCCAAATTCCTTTGAAATTAAGCTTGAGACGAGGGGAAACTAGCAAAGAGAGTACAACTATATCCCACATACATGCATATTGATGGAGTACCCTCGGTGAATTTTACTATAGGCTTGAACTAGAAAGAAATTCATAACCCAAATCCCTGAGAAATTAAGATTGAGACGAGGGGAAACTCGCAACCCAAAGAGAGTACAACTATATCCCACATACATGCGGATTGATGGAGTACCCTCCGTGAAATTTACTATAGCCTTGAACTAGAAAGAAATTCACTCCATGGAGGATTTAAATTCTCACATTCTTTGTATTTATTATTTATTAAAACCATTTAATTAAGGTAAAGTTGAAAATAATTAGTATTATATTGTATTAATGGAGAAAAGGTTACATGGTTGTAACGTAACTCCTTAAGTTAAGATTAGTTCCTAGGTTGTAGGAGTTTGTTATCACCTCCCTATTGTTTTGAGATGTATTTATTGTCTCATCTTTGATTAATTTATTTAGTGTATGATTGAAGATCAAACACATCAGTGATTGTTTCAAAGGTTCTCGTATGTTGTGAGATTGTGTTTTTTGTAGCTTGTAATTTTTCACTTAGTTAGAATCGACTAAAGATCAAGGGATCTAAAATCCAATTAGTCCAAAAAGAATCTGATTATTCAACAGTTCATAGTACCTCACACTTCGTAGCAGAATGGAGTTGCACAACACAAGAAAACAACCCTTGTGGAGCGCCCGCGAAGTATACTTCAATGTAAAGGTCTATCAAATGGTTTTTGGGTTGAACCCATTAACACTCGAGTATACTTGAAAAATAGGATTCCAACTAAATGTCTCAATTTTAAAACTCATTTTGAAGAAATTTATGGATATAAGCCTACAGTGAATCATTTAAAGGTTTTTGGGTCAAAAGCCTTTGCCCATATTCCCAAGGATCATAGGAGAAATTTAGATCCTAAGGGAATGAAATGCATCTTTGTAGGATACTACAATGAGTTTAAAGATTATAAATTGTTTAATCCTTTGAATCACAAAGTTTTTGCAAGTCGAGATGTGTTATTTCACGAGCAGACTCTGGAAGAAAATAAGGAGAATAGCCTTGAAGAGTGGCACATTTCATTGTCGATGGAAGAAAGCGGTGAGAACATGTAGCAGCAGCAACAACAACAACATCGCAAGAGAGGGGAAGAAGAAGGTGATGTAATCAGTAAGTCGAGCCCACTAAGTTCTGAAGCAGAAAGATTTGTGGCAAGTCCCTCATCGAGGAGACCAGGTAGGAAAACTCAACTACCAGCTAAATTGAAAGACTATGCATTAAGGTAAAACATTTTAGATGTTATAGAACCCACAAATTATAAAGAACCTAATCAATCTCATGAGTGAACGTCTGTAATGAATGAGGAAGTTCAATCTATTATCAGAAATAATACTTGGGAACTAGTTGAATTTCCTAAAGGAAAAACGCCCATAGGTTGAAAATGCATTTACAAACCTAAATTTATGGCAGATGGGAGTATAGAAAAGTTTAAAGCCAAACTTGTAGCAAAGCGTTATTCATAAAAAGAGGGAATTGACTATGAAGAAACCTTTGCTCCTATAGAAAAACTGAATACTATTAGAATGTTAATTGTTGTAGCTACAAAACATCAGTGGAAGCTACACCAATTATTTAAGTCTACATTTTTAAATGGTGATCTAGAAGAAGATATTTATTTAAGGCATTGTGAACAATTTGTTAGACAAGGGCATGAGCATTTTCTTTCTAGATTGAAAAAGGCCCTTTATGGTTTAAGCACCGAGGTCTTGGTATGAGAATAATGATTCATTTTTCTTACATCACGGTTTTCATAGGAGTAAGAATGATCCAAATCTATATACCATGTATGATGAACTCGGGTAGATAATTTTTATTTCCTTGTATGTGGATGACATGATTATAATAGGTAATACATATGAATTAATCAAAGAAATCAAAATGCAGATGTCATAGGTTTTTGAGATGAAAGACCTCAAAATTTTACATTATTTTCTAGGTCTGGAAGTGTGGAGAGACTTTGGGCAAACTTTACTTACTCAAGGGAAGTATGTTAGAGGACTCCTCAAAAAGTTCAGAATGGAACAATGTAAGACAACATGAGTACCTTTCGAGGAAAGCCTGGAATTGTGCAGAGATGATGGCTCTAAGGAGGTGGATTCTACTTTTTATAGGCAACTAGTTGGTAGTTTAATATATTTGACTACAACTAGACCAAACTTAGCATACTTTGTTAGTGTGCTAAGCCAGTTTATGTCCAAATCTCTTATTGGGTAGTGGAAAAACATGTATTGAAGTATCTTCATGGTACTTTTGATTATTGTATTTTATACACTGATACATTTGATGTTACTTTAATATGTTTTTCAAACTCTGATCGAGCAGGTAACCTGGATGATTAACAATCTATCACCAATTATGCATACAGTATTGGATCTAGAGTAATAGCATAAGCAACAAAAATCATAGCATTGTTTCTTTATCTTCAGGTGAATCCGAGTTCCAAGCAGTATATGCATCGACTTGTAAAGCTATCTGGTCGAGGAGCCTTCTCCATGATTGTTATGAAACCAGCTCACAAAAAGATAGAAAAGAGAGATTAATGCCTTCAAAATAAGCCTCTTCAAGGGGGGAACCTCCTTTACATTACACATATTAACAATTCTTGGATGATACAAATGACAAGACCTCCTTTCTATATAGAGGAGCCTAAGGGGTCATAATATAATCAGAGACGACTTAAGAATAATAATGTAAGGGCACAACAATAACAATAGTGGGCTTCTATGGGGCACAATAATAACAATATGGGTACTACATGGGAACAACAATATAATAAGAGGGTTGTACTAATAACAATAAAGCGTTACAATAGTAGTATAGGAACCTAGCATGTCATTTTCCTTCAAAAAGTGTTGTCCTCAATGCTTGACTAGTTATGGATGCTTTTGTTGAAAAATTTCATCCTTCCATATGGAATCTTCAACGGGTAAGTTGTTCCACTTGATGAGATACTCTGAAATTGATCGATTTAGTAGTTGTCAATTTCTCTGTTCTATCACTGCTTCAGGTTCTAATATGATTTTTCCTTCCTTGTCAAGTTCTCACAATATTGTTCGAACTAGGATCTTCCGCAAATTTTGAATAAGTCCCCTCCCTACTTCGTC
Source organism: Pinus taeda (assembly GCA_000404065.3). NCBI lineage: Eukaryota > Viridiplantae > Streptophyta > Pinopsida > Pinales > Pinaceae > Pinus > Pinus taeda. Next base: position 16,718 of record APFE030802318.1, read on the forward strand.
ATTCTTCCATTCATCCCTTGCTTCATTTATCGAATTTGGTTGGATAATTATACCAACCTCTAACATTTCAGCAATTTCACTCCTTTGGAAATATGGATATCTATAAGGCCTGATGTTTGGAGGAACACTTCCTAGAATAGAATGAGTAGCATGATCATGATCATGAATAGGTGGGAGGCCTTTGGGAGTCTCAAATACCTTCGAATGATTGTCCAATACCTTTTGGAGATCTCGAGAAATAGATGATTCTGATGTGGGAACCTCTAGCGAACATAATTGTGCAATTATACCTCTTTGTTCTTTCTTTAGAATCTTTTTCATTATATTAGAGATGATTATCTTTCTTGGTTTCCCTATGATACCCCTTAATTCAACTTGCTTTCTTTCTGAAGAAAATTTCATCAAAATTTTTTGAAAATTAAAAGTTATTGTACCTAAGGATTGTAGCCATTAGACTCCTAGTACAACATGAGCACCACCCATTGGAATGGAAAGCATTGAGCTATTCAATACATATTCTCCCATGGATTGCTTGATATTATGGCACTTCCCAAAGAAATTTATGGTTCCTCCACTTGCAACCATCACTTGACACTCTGGTGCTGGATATAGGAAGAAATTCAATTCCTTGGCTATCTTACAATGAATAAAATTATGGGTACTGCCCGAATCGATCAACACTATTACCTTTTTCTTCTTGATAATTCCTTCTATATTGAAAGTTTGAGGAGTGGTAATTCTGGCCAATGCATTACAATATATGATCAGATTCATTTCTTCTTTCTCGATGTGATCTTTCACTTCTTGAACCTTTCTCTTCTTGATATGTCCTTCTACCTTGAGAGTTTGAGGAGTGTTAATTCTTGCAAATTCTTTACAAGATATGGTCAGATTCATTTGTTATTTATTTGGGGTTGGTTCCTTGTGTATATCCTCTTCTTTTGATGTTTCTTGATCCTTTTCTTCCTCCTTTTCACAATCTATGTAAAATAATTTCTTCTCAGCACACTTATTACCTTTAGTGTATTTTCTATCACAGATGTAGCAAAACCCTTTTTTCTTTTTTCTTCCAATTTTTGTGGTGTAAACCTTGTACGTTGTGGAAGGCTAGGAGAAAAAACACTTCCATATTTATAGTTGTGATGGGATTCCTTGTATCCATAATTCCTCTTTCAGATTTTCTTTCCAACCTAAATGCCTTCTCCAATGAATCAAGTTCCCAAAGATGAACCTCATGTTGAATGTTATCCTTTAAAGTCCCTATGAAGACATCAATACTTTGCTTCTCTCAAATATCATTTACCCTTATATTTGATTTTTGAAAGTCCTCAATGTGCTCTTCCATTGGACCCTTTTGTTTGAGATTTATCACTTGGTTAAAGAATGTGTTTCTCTTTGTATCCTCATAATGTGCTAGCATTTCATCCATGAAAAATGACCACGTGACAAGTACAAGGAAAAATCCCTTCATACCATAAAAATTGATTCAGTTCTAAATATAAAGATGAAATACATATGTTTTGTAATAGTTACACCTCATGTAGATCAAAATATTGTTCCATCTGTAGTATCCAATTTACAAGATCCTTGCCATCAAACTTCCTCATATCACATTTTCTTGATTATAGGAGCTCAATCTTGAAACAACTGTAACTCTTTAATTTCAAATGTTTAAGTTCTAAACTATCAACATCCGATAGCCCTCTGCGTCCTCTTTCTAACCCTGCAAATCTAATCCCAACTGGATTCCCGAAGAAAGAGTTATGCCCAATCTCCACCGATGACCTAATTATAGACTAGTTTAGTAAAGCTAACTTTTATGTCATGACATGTGTCACTTTTTCGACCTTAGGTTCTTAAACTGATACCCAACGAACTACAATCTATCTTCATTTTGTCACTTTTTACGAAATTGCATTCAGATGCTCCGAGAGAGAGAGTTATGATGATTTTCCTAAGGTCACCTATTTGGGATGTAATTGAGGGACCTCGAGAAACCCTAAATGTCTTGGACCGTATATCCGAAAATGTAGTGAAGATAAAGCTGAAATTCTAGTTTGAGCATCACCAAGATTTTGGCTCAAATGGGTTTTAACTTCCTGATCCAAAACTTCGTAGAAACAAATTATAGCTAAAATTTCACGATGACCTATTTGAGATGGAATTCTAGAGCTTGCCAAAACCCTAACATCCTCAAAGAATATCTCCAAAATGGTATCAAGACAATATATGAAGTTCATACCGATGGTTCAGAAAGATTTCTTCTCAAATGTGATTTTCTTTTACCTTCTAAAACGTCATAGAAAAAATTTTATACAGAAAATTCAACGAAGGCCTATTTGGAGCAGTGAAACCCTAAAATCGAAAGCTCTGAACCAAATGTTATGAAACTAGCTCACAAAAAGATAGAAAAGAGAGATCATTGCCTTCAAAATAAGCCTCTTCGAGGGGGGAACCTCCTTTACACTACAGAAGTGAACAATTCTTGGATGATACAAATGACAAGACCTCCTTTCTATATATAGGAATCTAAGGGTTCATAATATAATCAGAGCCGACATAACAATAATAATGTAAAGGCACAACAATAACAATAGTGGGCTTCCTTGGGGCAAAATAATAACAGTATGGGTACTACATGGGCATAATAATATAATAATGGGGTTGCACTAATAACAATAAGGGATTACAATAGTAGTATAGGGACCTAAAAATGATGCAAGAGAAGAGAAAAAAGAAGCAACCATCATCAATTCTGACAACCAGAGTTCCATTAAGTTGGCGAACAATCCAGTGTTTCATAAGAACACGAAACACATAGATACTCAATTTCACTTCGTAAGATAAAGAGTCGAGTCAAAATAAATATTTATTGAATATTGTAAAACATGTGACAATATGGCTGATATTTTTACAAAGCCTCTTGGGAAAGTGAAGTTTGAATTCTTTAGGGGGATGTTAGGATTTCAGGATAATCCTTTCTCCATTAAAGGGGAGAGTTGAAAATAATTAATATTATATTGTATTAATGGAGAAATGGTTAGAGGGTTGTAACGTAACTTCTTAAGTTAGGATTAGTTCCTAGGTTGTAGGAGTTTGTTCTCACCTCCCTATTCTTTTGAGATGTGTTTATTATCTCATATTTGATTAATGAAATATGAGAGTATATGCTCCAGTTTTTGTAGTCTCCAAGTGTAGCTTGCTCACCTCTGAGCTGCTGGTTAATTTAATTCATTTATTTTCTTTCTAGTTTTTCTAGCAGGTAATTTCCACCAAATTATTTGGATTGGGTCGAGATGTAATTAAATTCCATTGAATGGAGATTGAGAAAGTAGTTGAGGTTAATATACCTTGTCGTTGCCAATAAAAGGAGTAGTAGTATCATTCTAACACTGCAAGTTATATAGGGTAGCCTACAATAATATACATTGTGAGATGTATTTCACTTTCTCGAATAGCTTCAATGGTGCAAGAGCTGATGAATCAACTGGTGGAAATATGGTTGAGTCCATAGATAATATGTTAATATGGTTGAGTCTGTAGATAATATGTTAAATGCCATGAGGAAGCCCAGTGCGTATGTAGAAAAAGAAAGTTGGGCACATCTAGCACTATTGGATTAAAAAATATGAACCAACGCAGAGGAAATTTGACAAACAACAAGGAGCACTAGAGCCTGAGGTTCCATGGATATCAGACTCACAGTGGTGGAGGCTAGATATTAGTTGGGGGTAAATGGAGTCTAGCAATATTCAAATACTAGTGAGGAAACATAAGGAATAAGGGTAGAGAGAAGTGGAACAACAGCTATAGTCGGAGGACATTAATGTCTATAAGATGGAAGAACCGTCTAAAGGTGACCCTTCAATTTTCAAATAATCTCACTTGACTTTGATGAATGTTCTATAATTTTATAAGTTTAAGTTGTTTCTAGGAGCATTCTAATGTATATGACAAACATTTGTTCAAAATAGTTTGTAAAAAGTATCATAATAGGATGGATTTTGTAAAGGTTCTAGCTTTGAATCCGTGTTTTGATAATAATACAATGCTATTACTGAGTTTTTTGAAAATAAAAAATCATATTAAGAATTAAACCAGCTAACAGTTACTCACAATAAAGTATTTCAAGACATTACATTTAAATTAAATTAAATTAAAGTATTCGAAGACATTCTTTTTAAATAAATTCAATTCAATTCAATATTTTAAGTATAAAGTTAGAATATACATTAAATTTCATTTTAAGCTTAAAAATTAGATAGTTTTTAGATTTATTTTATACATTTCTTCACTTTCATTTTATTACTACATAACACATTTTTCCAGAACTTATTAAAGGATTTTTTAACAAAATACATATTGTTTATCTACTTTTGAAAAAAAATAATAGAAAAAACAAAATAATGAAAAAATATTATACCAACTTTTTTACACACCAATTTTGAATAAAAACACTCCCAAAAGTTGATAAATGAGCCATTCCATTGAACTGTTTCTTAAAAAACAAGCCTTCCTACAATAGAAAATATTATTTTTATAACTAATTATCCTTAGCGAATGAGTTAGGCTCTCTAGAAACATGAACAAGCATAAAACTTCAAATCTCCTCTTAACATTTGGAAATTGATTCATCATAAATTCTTGCATTAAGTTGTTAGAATTCCAAGTTTTAAACAAATTCTAAACAACAATGATCAAGTGGAAAAGGAATGTAAATCCAAAATCCCTATGGAATTAGGGGTTAAATAGCATCGATTTACTTATTTTAAGCTCTAGTAGGAAAAATGTTATGGGTTGTCTGAAAAAATGAGATCACATGTAAAATTATTCTTATACAAAAATAAACCACTCTAAGAAGTCTCTTCGGATAGATTATAAAGGAAAGGAACAGAGGAAGGAAATGAAAGTATCCTTTCTAGTCATAGGCTCTTATTTTCCATGGAGAGTGGGAGAGGGATCTCAGGTAAGAGTGGGAAAAATACAATAATGGGGTGTGGTAGGTATCTTCCTCCTTAACAAAATCATACAAAGCGTATAGGAATTGAGAAGTGCACCTTAAATTTATTGAAAACCTAGATAACACATTCCTATGGTTTTAAGGCTTGATAAAGGTAGTCAATCCTCATCTAGATGGAAATTTGGCCCAAAGGTGTTGTCATTTTACACTAGAAATTGAGAAGCCACATATAAAATTGAACAATTTCATGAATGTATTTTTCACATCCCTCATTGCAATGACATTAGTCCTGGCATAATATAAGAAATAGGAGATTTTTCTTTTATTTCTATTTTAATTCTCTTTCAATCTCAATATACATTATTGTTGTATTATTCCCCTTTTCAAATAAAAATCTTATTTATTTTATTGTTTAAATTATAGTATAAATTTCAAACCATCTTTTCAAATGTACATACATGAAAGTCTTTTTTACTTAGGCTTTTAATTGCTTGTTGACATTTATATTTTCATTTTGTCACTAAGATATTTGTGAGTTTGACCTTGATACGATACATATGTTACAACAGTCATGTGTAAATGTTACAACCTAGAATTCTTCACATCTTCTTTGGTTAACCTATAATTAATCAATGTGATTTTTGTCACATAATATTCTAACTCTTGTTGATTATTCCATATATGTGAAAGCTTTCTGATGGTTATAACTTTATCGTTGGATTTGGTAATGTGTTCATAGTGTCATAATTTATATTTCAACCCTATATATTTATTTTGTAATTACAATGGAAGGTTCTTGAGACTCCATCTATCTGTTGTTGGATAATACCCTATCCTTGGCTCATCTCAACTATACACATGTCTAATGGATTGATCTAACAATGGAAGCAATTCCTGTCACGTAGAGGTGGTAACCACCTTTAACGTTTCCACCCAGATTCATCATTTTCTCTTCTTGTTTGGAGGAGAGGCGTTTGTAACCTTTCAGGAAAAGGAGGTGTGGATGAAGATGCAGGTTGCTCAACTATAGGAATTGTGGGGGTTAACTCTTTTTCTTTTCCTTTTTGAGTGCTTGGGTTTTGAAGAGATGCTTCAGAACCCTTATTGGCTACAAGAGAGTCTTCCTCAGAAATGCTTTGTTTTTGAACATCTATAGAAGGTTTATCCAGAACTCTACCTGATCTGAGTTGTACATCATTGAGAGGAACAATCATATAGGGAAGAAATTGAAATTGTAAACCTTCCATCATGAAAGCATTTTGAGGGTTTTTATTATTGGGGTTCGGCAATGGCTGAGAAGGAAGTTGATTTGACTTTTGTTGAAGCAAGAGTTGAGAATTTAAATTCTGTTGAGAGGGTTGTTGTTGTTGTGGAAATGGCAATGATAGTTGTGGATTTTGATTTGGAAATTGTGGAACTTGCTGATTTTGAAAAGATGGAGGATATTGATAAAATTGAGCAAATCTCCCATAAGGATTCTGCATACCTTGCATCCATGCTTGAAAGGGATTTTGAGGTTGGGACCAAGGTTGTTGCCAAGGATTCCATTTGGTGGAGGTTGAAAATTCATAGGGTTATTAAACCCTTGATTTTGTTGCCCCTGCCAAGGTCTCCTTGCAACAAAACAGAGAGATTCAATGGTACTTGGATCTTCCTGAAAGACAGCTTTGAGCCAAGGGATTGAAGGACAATCCTTGGTTTCATGATTCTCTGAACATGATAACACATGTTCTACAACTTTGCATCCAAGGGAACATTCCCTTAGAAGCATTGTTCTTTCTAAACACTTTGGGGCAAAAGATAGCTAAAGCTTCAGCTTCTGCTGCCTTGTTAATCTAAAGAGTGTCTAGTTGCCTCACTAAGACTCTAAGATATCAGTTTTGATTCATCAAGCATGTTGCCTATCTCAGCCCTACTTACTGATCCGGTTGCAGATTTGTTTGCTCTGAGGAGAGAAGAATCTCTAGGCCCTTTTTTGAGTTTTAGATTTTCCTCGTGAGAGATGAACACATAGCTCTGCTATATCATGAAGTGGAAGTTGAGATATGTCTCCTTTTCCCATCATGTTCAAAATATCTATCCATTCATCTCTAATGGCTTTTAATAAAAGGGCTTTCAAGGTCTCCTCATCTAAGTTACTCATTTTTGCTCTTTTCAGGTTGTATTGAAATCTTTCAAGTAAATCCTCCAAGTTTTCATCTTCTCTTTGCACCATTTTGAATACCTCATCCTTGTGATTGGTGGGCATACAATAGTCCAGGTACCTATCCAAAAATGTTTGTTTCATATAATTCCAAGTACTAATGGATTGAGTGAGTAATCCCATGAACCATTTCAAGGCTGCCCCTTTCAATGTTGAAGGGAACAATTTGAGTTTTTGAGTGTCTTCTAGATAATCATAAGTTTGACATACGACCTCAAATTCAAATAGAAATGTTTCAGGGTCCTCATTTCTTAATCCATGAAAGTTTGGGAGGACATTTGGAGAAATGTTCTTCATTGTGGGTCGGGAGTCATCATCGACTATAGGAAATCTGAATGAATTGTCTCCATCCCTATTTCCTCCAATGTTACCTCTACCTCCTCCATTATTTCCTCCTCCACCTCTACCTCTACCTCTACCAAGTCCGGTTGCTCCTTCTTCTGCCATGGTAGTTTCTTCAGAGACTTCAGAGTTCTCTGGTTCCTCTACCAAGGGTGAATGAGGAGGAATTTCTCCTTCTTCCTCAGGTGATTCTACTTCTTCAATTACAATCTGTCTCCCTGTAGAAGGAAGGAAAGAATCTCCTTCTAATTCGGATTCAATAGATGGTGTGGGAGAGTCAACTACTGCCTCTTGAATTCCAGGAATCCTAGAGCTAGGAGTATGAGTTGGAGATTATGGAGGTGTCTCTTGCCTATTTCTTGAAGTAGATGGAGTTGTGAAAATCGAACTCTTGGCTCTAGCTAAAAACCTTCCCCTAGAATCTCTTGCTCTATGCATGTCATTTTTATTTTTCTTCAAGTCAGGTTAATAATTCTCTTTCTGATCTTCCAGGTCACTCTAAGTGCAAGAAGAGAGCATACTCAAGAAACTATTAAACCAATAACTTTCTCTTTTCTGATCCTCCAGATCACACTAGGCGCAAAAGGAGAGCTTACTTTGAGAGGTCATCAATTTTCCTTTCTTGAAATTTTCTTGTTTTTATATTTTTTTTTTTAGAAATTGGCTACCTAATTTCACTTCCCCGGCAACGGCGCCAAAATGTTTGGTCAATTTAGTGTGATCTAAATTGTTATTTATAATGTCAACCCGGGGTTCGTAAACTGAC